>PVKC010021501.1:0-18129 GCA_004027635.1 Crocidura indochinensis | reverse complement strand
ATGCCAGGTGAGGAAGTCTATGTGATTTGAAAACTTCTTAGCCAACCTTGAGAAATTTTCTTATCCTTCATGTGGTTCACTGTTATTTGCAAAATAAAGATAATAAAAATTTGAGATAGTTAACTTAGTTCATGTAACATTCTAGAAACAATATGTGATCTATAAAAAGTACTCAATAAATGTTACTTGTATTCATTGTTGATGGAGTTGCTAATCTTTGCAATATTTCACCTGAAGAAGCTCCTGGTATATTTGTGGAGATAAAAGACTAAAAAACTTGCAGGTGAAATAGAACTTAGTACATCAGCAAGTCATATTTGACATGGAGCTCCGAGGGGTTACCACAGAATTATGTCTTGAAGGTATCAGTAGAGTTCTTGGCCCAGGACAGAATTTTCAGTAGTAGAATACATATACAAAGACACTGCAATTTGAATGATAAAACTTCTAAAAAAAAAAAAAAACATTCAAATTGTTAATGTTAAGCACACAAGACTCTATTTGTATTTGTTTCTTTGGCTCATATGTTAAGCTATCACAGTGTATGAGGCTACAATCACTTGTATCCTTTGTTTTATTTTTGGTTTTTGGGCCACACCCAGAGGCTACATACCGAGGGGTCACGCCTGGCTCTGTGCTCCTGGCAGGCTCAGGACACCATATGGGATGCCAGGGATCAAATTTGGGGAAGCCTCTTGAGAGGCAAAAATCCTCCCCACTGTGTTATATCTTTCCAGTTCCACTTACATCCATTTCTATGGTTCATATTTTGGAGCAGTGGTTCTCAAACTATGGCCCGCGGGCCACATCCTGCCTGTATTTGTTCCCATTTGTTTCTTCACTTCAAAATAAGATACATGCAGTGTGTATAGGAATTTGTACGTAGTTTTTGTTTTTACTATAGTCCGGCCTCCAACGATCTGAGGGACAGTGAACTGGCCCCCTGATTAAAAAGTTTGATTAAAAAGTTTGAGGACCCCTGTTTGGAGCATCCTAAGTGGGAATTTCAAAGAGCTGGAGGCTTACGGACCTAAAGAAGGGAGACAAAAACTCAACAGTGAAATGGACTCAGTTGGAGTTTAGTCAGCCTGTCTGTGCAATCTCTAGAGAATGAAAAGCACCAGGAGTTATTCGACTTTGAAAAAGGGTGGAGTGTCCGGGTGTGCCCCTGGGGTGTCTGCAGGCTGTTGGAGGCTGGGTGAGTTGGGAAGGGTGAAGCTCCTCCAATGAGGCCTAGAGAAAACTCTCACCAGCTGAGTCTTCCCAGGAGAACTGTGGCAGCAGCTGCTAGTAGCTAGGAGTCTAGTTATGGAGATTTAGGTGAAAGCATAGATAAGTCTACAGTAATAACTTTGCAAGCTTGTTAAAGCAAGCTGTTAGTACACGTGGCTAAGATCATCACACTCTCCCATCTCTCAAGTTCTTTTTCTTTATATAGATGGAAAGCTCATGACCCAAGCAGTGATGCGATAGATCTTAGTGATGCTTGCAAGCAAAAGAAACAATCATTTTATGACTAATTTAAAGAAAAATTTGTTGTAGATACTAAATGAAACTCACATATTAAAATAGACTCTAAGTTATTAGGCAAAAACCAAACCAGGGAAACAGCAATATTAGATATGCCAGTAAAGAAGACTATTCCCCTCTTGTTCTTCCTCACAAATTGAGTGAGAAATAATGGAGGGTACCAAGACCAAACAGTCATATGAACATCGAGTAGAAATAAAAAATGATCAAACTTAGGTACCAAATCCAAAGCCAATGACAGCAGAATCGATACCCAATCTACAACAAACTAGACACAGAGGGGACCACTTCTACTAGCAGCCCGGGGGGAGGGGGCGGTAAAAGAGGGGGATATAGGATGCATGCTGGGAATAGCTGTGGAGGGAGGACAACATTGGTGGTGGGAATGCCCCTGATTCAATGTCACTATGTACCTAAAATATTACTGTGAAAGATTTGTAATCCACTGTGGTCAAAATAAAAATTATTTAAAAAAAAAAAAGAAGACAATTCAAATAACCCCTTTGAAAACCATTAGAAATTACGTACAAGGTCTGGTGGTGAGGTGGTTATGACTGTATTTGTTTTGTTTCATTTTGTTTAATGTTTTACATTCTTACTGTTCTAAAACCAATGAGATCAGTCTCTGGCCCACCTGATTCTGAAAATATTTTGGGACCTTATGTTAGTTATTTTTCTCTGATCAGACTTTATGAGCATCCCCAAATTTCAGTGACCTTCAAAAGACAATCTTTATTTCTTATCCATGATTTGCAATTTGGCCATAAAGGTTCTGTTCCAAGCTAAGAGTAAAATTAGTATGATTTCCATCTGTCTTTCCTTCCAGGCCGAAGAAGCATGGATTGTGAGCCACGGCCTACTTTTCTCACTATATTGGCCTCTGGTAAGTCACAGAGGTGAGCAGGGACCATCAGTGGGGTAGTCAATCATATAATAAAACACAGGTTCCTGAGGAATGATAATGAGTTCAAATACTGGCTCCCATTTCATATTCAACTAAACTAGTTTTACTTTTATCTTTTTTTTTGGGGGGGGGGTCACACCCGGCAGTGCTCAGGGGTTACTCTTGGCTCCATGCTCAGAAATTGGTCCTGGCAGGCACGGGGGACCATATGGGGCACCGGGATTCGAACCGATGACCTTTTGCATGAAAGGCAAACGTCTTACCTCCATGCTATCTCCCGGGCCCCCTTATCTTGAATCTTGAGTGATATTTTATTTGAAACAGTCTCTTATTTTAACAATGAAAAATCTGGAGTATGGAGGTAAATGGTTCTCAGACCTATGTAAATTTAAAGTCAACAGTGTAATTTATTTATTTACTTGGATTTTTCTGGTTTTTTTTGTTGTTTTTTGTTTGTTTGTTTGTTTGTTGGGTCACACCCGGCAGTGCTCAGGGGTTACTCTTGGCTCCATGCTCAGAAATTGGTCCTGGCAGGCACGGGGGACCATATGGGGCACCGGGATTCGAACCGATGACCTTTTGCATGAAAGGCAAACGCCTTACCTCCATGCTATCTACCGGGCCCCTGTTTTTTGTTTTTTGTTTTGTTTTGGTTTTGGGTCACACCAGGCAACGCTCAGAGGTTACTCCTGGCTTTATGCTCGGAAATCGCTCCTGGCAGGCTTGGGGGACCATATGGGACCCCGGGATTCAAACCAATGACCTTCTACATGAAAGGCAAACGTTTGCCTTACCTCCATGCTATCTCTCTTGCCCCTATTTACTTGTTTTTTAATTTGTGGATTTGGTCGTATCCAGCAGTGCTCAGGTGTCACTCCCAGTGATGCTCCAGAAACCATGTGTAATGCCTAGAAATTAAACTAATCTCAGTCGTATATAAGAAAAGCACCTTGATCCTTGTACTACTATCTCTCTGGCCCCATTATTAGTATTTAAATAAAATCCACACCCAGCTGAGTTTACAGTCAATTTACTGCCTGGAAGCACTCAAAAAAATTACTGAAACTACACCAGAAGGTACTTAGAGACCATGGAGAGCTGAAGACCAAATTTAAAAGCTTTATATTTATACATGCTAGGCCTTTTCTACAATTTGAGTAATCGTATAAACCCAGATATGAATTTTTAATCCTAGTTTTATAATTTTCCTGCAGATTTCTAGTAGTTGTGTTCCTCTAGTAGTTATGTCCCCCTATCATAAGAACCTTATCATAAGCAAGAGTTTGTCTTATGCCCTGAGTCCTAATGTTCTCCCTTTGCAGAGTCTACATTGAAGAGATAAGTGCATGCAATACTAAAGTCCTCCACTGAAATGGTTTGTATGGTCCAGAGAAGGGTCTCTATGTCCTCGGGACAAGATATAAATGTTTTTAACTCCTGATACAAAGAAATGTGTTCCTGGCAATATTGTTACATTTCTGTTTTTCCCACCATACCCTTTTACTCGCCATATTCCTTAACAAACTTTTATGAATCTTTTGTGTATATGATTATCTCCCCAAGTGGATTACGGGTGGCTTTTTTTTGTTTTGTTTTGTTTGTGAGCAGCTGTGGGGGAGTACATATTACTCTGCTATTTATTTTCCCTACACCTTGTCCTCTCTACCACTCCACTCCGCAACAAAACAACCATTCTACCATCAAAACAGAAAGAACACCTATGGTTTAAGGTTAATAATGCTCTTTCTTCCCATGATACAGTGGCTGCTTTCTGAACACTGGGAATGATTTAAAGAATTATTTTCCAGGAATTTTGAGGTTCTTAAAACTAAAGGGTAATGTCTTGCACTGTCTGCAAAGACTCATTTTCAGAACTGGCTCAACCCAAATATACAGAAACAATGAAATATTAAAATCAGCCAAGGAAACAAATCAGTTAGAGACTTTGGCTCTGGTTTCAAATAAACAAAATAAATAAACTCCAGTCTAAGTAGAGACTGGTTGGTTCTACTGTCTTTTTTTTTTTTTTGTAAAACTTTCCAAAACCGGGGCCAGAGAGATAGCATGGAGGGAAGGCATATGCCTTTCATGCAGAAGGTCATTGATTAGAATCCCTGCGTCCTATATGGTCTCCCAAGCCTGCCGGGAGCAATTTCTGAGCATTCAGCCAGGAGTAACCTCTGAGCGATGCCGGGTGTGACTCAAAAACAAAACAACAAACAAACAAAAAAAATCCATTAAAAAATACTTTCCAAAACCAATTATTATATTTAAAAGTTTCAGAAATTTCCTTCTAATGAATTTCATTTTATTGTATGTTCCAGATGGTTAATAGATCCTAGGATAGTAAATAAGTTTACTCATTTAAAGTTTTGATTAAATTTATTTAACACTTTCCTGATATCACTTGCATATTTTATAAAAGGAAGAAATGTGGTGATTATTCTATAATGAATTACTCTATAATAAATCCTGCTGTGTTTTACCTATATGATTGTATTTTAAACATTGATTTCTGTTTACACACCGGTTGACAATGAGGGAAAGTTACACACACACACACACACACACACACACACACACACACACACACACACACCCCTACCTACTTCACCCAACACTAATAAACCCTCCACCCTGAATCTGAGAAGTTAACTGGATGCTTTGGAACAAAATAAAGATTAACATCAGCAACTCAGGTTTTTTTTAATCCATGGTCTCAGGTTCTCTCATTTCACTGTGTCATACTCAGCTTTCTTCTTTGCCTGCTTTTATAAGACCCAGAAAAAAGGAAAAGATACCTAATTATGAAAGAAGTCTTCTCCCTACATATTTAAATTTCACAGTGTAAGCAAAAAAGAGGATATTCTGTAATTCCAGGTGCTTCTCACTCTATTCTGAATGTGGAATTGGTCGGATAAACTATTCATAGATCCCTATTGTAGATAGCAGCAAGAGTTGAGTGTAGAGCCCTCTAAGAGTGTCTCATAGGTACACAAAGTTTATAAAAGAAAAACGTTTATTGAGGTAACATAGATGTATAAAACTATGTAAGTTCCGGTCATGCATCATTATTAATTAATATCTGTACACAAGTCATTATTACCACCACTGAAAAGTCTAGTTTTCATCCACTGCTATTTGATTTTCCTTACTGTTTCTTAAATTCTGCACCCTCTCTTCAATTATCTCAGAAATTCAGGATGGTGGACCATCATGTCTAAAAGAAGAGACTTCTACAAAGAAGTGCTGTTGAAACTTGGTTTTCAAATGTTAGCTCAGCTGTCCCTTTCTTCCCGAAATCTGTTTTGGAATACTAAACCCAGATCACTTTTTTCGTTTGTATATTCAGCTTTCTAAGTAGACTTTAATAACATGGTATTATTGTTTGTAATTTATACAACTATCTTTTTTTTCTAGCCTCTAATCTTAAAATCATGGAGAAATTATTTATTTTGTTTTGGGGACCACACCCAGCTATGCTCAGGGGTTAAATCTAAAGCTGCACTCAGAAATTGCTCCTGGCATACTTGAGGGGCAATATGGATTCAAACCTGGGTCTGTCCTGAGTGGGCCGCATGCCAGGCAAATGCCCTACCACTATGCTATTAGTCCAGTCCAGAAAAATTATTACTATACTTATTCTTTAGTATAAAATTGTGAGACTTTCATGCTAATAACTTCACCTAGAATGAGGTTGTTTTTTCCTTTTGCAGCAATAAAAAATATGAATAAATGACTGCTATTTCTCTGGGAATTTAAGAGAAATAAATAGAATTCATTAACAATTTATTGCATGAAACTGAGGTATTACATTGCCTGCTTTGTAGCTTAGCTTGAATCTTCTCTCCACATTCTTTTATGGGGGGTCATTCAGGGGCTACTCCTAGTTCTAAGCTCAGAAATCACCCTGGAAGGCTCAGGGGACCATATGGGATGCCAGGATTTGAACCTCTGTCTTTCTGCATGCAAGGAAATTCCATACCACTGTGCTATCTCTCCAGCCCTCCTCTCCACATTCTAATTGATAACAGAGATGAAGAAGCAGGCTGAATCTAGTAGTATGGGAATAGTCATTTAGATATACTATACCCCACATTATCTATTATTCTTGGTTGATATGACCATTTAGCCCACAATAAAGATAAAATCCTTTGTTCTATTATTACAAGGAGTTGCCATAAAATAAAATCAAATTTGTCATAATGATAAATCTCACAATGATTTACCAAAGTCATTGTCTGAGGATTTACTGAGTTGGTTGATGCTCACTGAGTTTTCTGTGTTCATGTTTTTTTTTTTTTTTTTTTTTTTATGGAGGCGGGGCACATCATGAAGCTCAGGGGTATGTGCTCAGAACTCACTCCTGACTTAGAGGACCATATCGTATGCCTGGGGGATTGAACTGTGGTCTACCCTTGGTCAGCTGCATGCAAGGCAAACACCCTACCACTGCACCACTGCTCTGACTCCATGTATTAATGTTTTGACACACTGATTTTGGTTGTCTTCTACACAAATTTTCCATCAAATTTTTCTGTGTTTTAATTGGACCACAAAAACTGGAATAATTTAATAGATTGGCAGCCTGCAGAGGGTTGGTTTTAGGCCATTTCTACACCAGAAAAATGTGGGTGTGGACAGAGGCTACGTCATTTTAGTGAGGGGTTTGGGATGTGTGAATATAACTGCCCCATTTTGAGAAAGTCTGAAGTTTTCAGTCCTGATCAATGTACCTGGTTGATTCAGCATCTTGGCATTCTTTTTAAAATTGGTGAAACTGGGCAACTTCTATGCCTGAAATGACAAGTATGGGCAGGGGCTGTTAATCCTTTTAGCAAGGGTGAGGATGGGGGGCATTCAGCAGTATGGCATTATTTTATTTTAAAAAAGAAACTGGGTCATTTTGTTGTTATAGAATTTTTTACAGTTTGCCTTTGACAGTTATAATTTTGTAGTTTAGGGTTTTTGTTGTTATAAAATGGCAGTAATCATGTTTAGCTTTGGAATTTTATTTGGTTTAAATAAGAAAGATACAAAACATTTATTTCACTTTATTTTGAATAGGATCCACTTCCAGAAGTATTTAAGGTATCAGGACCAGTTATTTTCTGACGTTATTATTACTATTATTATTATTATTATTATTTTCTGTTACTTTCTGGTACTCTGGACAGTTATTTTCTCTTAATAAGTCAGCACTGCTGATGGTAGGGTGGGCATTAGCCTTACACTCAGGGAACCTTTAGTGTCTAGGCAAACTCAAAGCTTTGAACATATTAGGCATGTATTCTACTACTTGAGATATCTCCATACACCTGAAAGTGTATTCGCCCGGGACCGGCCATACACTTTCAGGTATATGTAGAGGAGTATGACCCCACAATAACCATCTCTTCTCAGAGGAAGAGTGACATGATTCCATTAGACCTTGACTGAACTCACACACATTTTTATTTTTAGGAAAATTGGTTTTGTTTGAAGACATGGAGACCTAGTAAATATATATGAGCATCTTTAATCTTGTCTAGACTTTAGGTGAAAATGATATGTGGCCTTAGAGCCAAACCAAATTAATAACTCTGGGTATTAGAGCACTTATTAAAACTACTTTAAATTAAACAAATAAGTATATGGATTCACTGGGACTATTTAATGTAGATCTCAGATAACAGTCTTTTCACCCATAATTATTTACTGCATAGGAATCTCTAGCATAATGGTAATAGTCCTGTACCAACACCACTTAAAGGCCTATCAATTGAGAGGTACGGTTATAATTGAGTTAAAGTTTAATTGGCAACAAAAGGCCAGTTTGAAAGATAGTGAGCTCAAATATTCAAAGCAATCATCTAACCTGCACAATCCCAAGAAGGAATTATTACATTGAAAGAACTGGGAAGTAAAGGTGGAGTGCAAACCAAGGCAATGCTAGAAAGAACAATAAACACCCTTTGTGGTGGTTCCCTGAGACACTCCATTTTAACTGCATAACTAAACATAGTAGGGTTGGCTTGCCTAGCATTGATATGTAGCCTAATTCTATTCACTAACAGTACATTTATGCATGTAATAAAAGAGTTGATATTGTAAAGAATTCATTTGTTGGAAATGGATATGTTTGATATAGTATGTTCTTAAGTAATTTTGTAATGTTTCTCAAGTAGCTTTTAATAGGAATAGTGATTTCTTAGTAATAAATGAGATTGCAAATCTAGTCACAGCTTGCAATTTCAAGGTAAGAAAGACTAGACCCTAAGAGACGGCTGATTCCTGGAACCAGGCTGTAAACCATAAGAACATTTCAATCAAGGACATCTTGCATTCTATCCTAGAGACACCTTGGAGGGATGGGGGAGGTGGAAACTGACCATATTCGATTCCAACATGGGGACACCGTGGTCCCTGCAGATGGTAGATGGCCCTTGAAGATTAGAAAGGAATAATTGCACACAGTTACTAAAAAGGAAAAACATAGATAATAACACATAGGTATAGAATAAGGGTAAAATCTAGTTTAGTGCTATTCTTGCTTCTGTCACTGGCATGCTTGAAGTATGATATAATAAACAAGGTTCCCTTCCCTAATCACTCTGGTCACTATGCTGTCAAGAGAATGAGTTCTCCACCCTGTAGATTAGGAGACCACCTGAAGGATTCAACCCGCATCTCTGCATACCATAAGTCTAGGAGTTGAGGGTAAATGATGTCACGAAGGGGCTGAACAGACAGACAATTGCACCTTTTCTGTAAAAAAAAAAATCATTGGATGATTCAAACTGTATAAACCTATGAAATGCTTTGACCTGTATGCTCATTATCATATGAATTCCCTTAAATGTTTGTAAATTTGGATGCTTGGGGAGTCTCACTGCAGACTGAATTCCTGGCTTGTGGTGACACCCCAGGATTCTGGAAAGTAAACCTGTGTGTGAGTGATTGCATCCTCAAAGTTTGTGTTTTTTCATTCAGTGGCAGGTGTTTTTCTTTCTGGGACCCCTGGTCATCCCCGACCCCTTCCCCGGGATTGAGGGATCTCCAGTCCCCGGACCCCATTCCAGGTCCAGGCCAGTTAGATGAATTTAACACATTCACCATCTACTTATTCAGATATACATATTTCTTTCTCATTTCCTTTCTGGGCCTCACAGTTCTTAGCAACCAACCATAATCCTTAGACCAGACCATAATCCTTATCTAGCAATGATATTTCATACCTTTGCTACATTTAATAAATCAGTTAAATTGGCAGAGAGTGGAATCTACTGTTGATTTATGCTCTCTTTCAGCTATAAGGTGTTTAAGAGTGATTTTTTAAATTTGATTATCTATCCACGAAATTCTCATTTGTCATTGTGTCCAGAGATACTCCTCACAACAGTTTTATCCAGACAGGGACCTCGGAGTCTGGGTGTTAGTGAAGAGACAGACACATAAGGAAGTGAACAGCTCTGAGGCCTGAGGGACTCTCTTTAAAAGGGAAACAAAGATGACATTTGAATACTAACAAAGCTAACATTTCAATACTGCTGTCCTTCAGTGAAAGCTGAAGCTGTTTTCTGACTTTGCTACCCTTCTGTGGCCTCTGACAAATTGTGATTTATTGTGTTATAATTAATAAAGAGAAGAAAGGGCTTGGAGACCTAAGTATTCTGGGTTTGTGGTAAGTATGAATGATTTCATCTCCACTCAAGGAACTTAAATGCTGCCTCAAAAGGGAGTTTTGCAGAAAACCATCTGAAAACCATTACCAATAGTCTTCAATTCACTACTGAAGGACCAATTACTGAAGAGCCAGTAGCTTATATAACCAAAAACCTGAGAATAGGATGCATTTTTTTCCTCAAAATTCCATCTTATGCCCACGTGGGGCTTAAAAAGTCAAATAGGCTATTTGGGAAGTAAATTATAAGACATTTATGACCCTGGGACAAAGCACAGGGAATACTGTCTCGAGACAATCAGCAGTTTAATTAACCAGCAGTTAATAAAACACATGAAATAACATGTTTAAGGGGCTGGAGTGGTGATACAGAGTGGTAAGGCATCTGCCTTGCCAGCTCTAGCATAGGATAGACTTCGGTTCGATCCCTAGGTGTACCATATGGTCCCCCAAGCCAGGAGTGATTTCTGAGCGCATAGCCAGAAGTAACCCCTGAGCGCCATGTTTCCCCTCCTCCATCCTAGCAACCTGGCTTAACATTAAGTATGCAATGCATGAGAACATGAGAACAGGAAAAAACAAATGTGCAATGAGATGTTATAAAACTTACATTTAAGGGCCTGAGCCATAATACAGCCGATAGAGTGTTTGTGTCACATGTAGCCAGCCTGGGTTCATTCCCAGCATTCCATATGTCTGACCCTGAGCAATAGCAGGAGTAAATCCTGGGTGCACATGCAGGTGTGACCCCTGAGCATCACCGTGTGTAACCCAAATGCTAAAAGTGAAAACAGGATCGTTAAGAATGTTTTATTTTGTGCAATCAACATATTCCAGCCTCCACAAAGATAACAGTATATTCAAGGTCATGATAAAGGATATCTGACCTTGCCTCTCAGGTAGCATCCTAAATTCTGTTGGTAGATTTTTATTTTGTATGCACAGCATGACATTTCTACTCAAACACACAAAACTTATAAAGGTTACAGACATATAAACTAGGGTTCCTTGATATCATAGTACATGTTTTAATATTTATAATATGTAAACTATATGGCATTTTTGTTTTGTTTTCCTAAGCAGCACTTAAGAGTTACTACTGGCGGGCTCAGGAGGCCATATGGGATGCTGCTCGTCCACCTTGTGCAGGACAAATGTCCTACCTGCTGTGCTATCACTTTGGCCCCAAGTATTAAGTATACCAGACATATAGAGAGAGATAGAGAGATAGATAAAGATATAGATAGATAGAGATAGATATAAATAGATAGATATACCAGATATATATCTTCTACATAAGAATTAGATGATATCTATTATTTGAGTGCATTAAAATCCTAAAGTATTTTTAATTCTAAAATGTTTTCTACAGTTCTTTCATCATCTTGAGCACAGAAATAACATGCTATTATAGATGACTTGACTTGATTCTTCCTGGGGATTTTCTTCCAGAGTTTCTGGGACTCAAGTGATTCTTATGTTGTTTCTGTTGAGTTTATCAAAGACTTCTATTTTCATCTGTTCACATTCTTTGAGTATTTTTTCCATTGTCTGATCATTTGTGTTAAGGCTCTTTTTCAATCTGTTCTGTTGAATAGAGTTGTAATGCATCTCATCTCCCAGCTCACTGATTCTGTCCTCAGCTGTTGTTACTCTGTTGGAGAGGCTTTCCAGTGAGGTTTTCATTTTGCCTACTAAGTTTTTCAGACCTCTATTTCAGTTTGGAGTTTTCTGATTTCTATTTTCATATCCTCTTGATTCTTATTTTTCAACTCAATATGCTTTCCTTATGTTCTATCAACATCCTCCATATTTCTTCTCTAAACTCCTATCTAAAAGGCTAAATTAAGTGATGGAACTTTTCGGGTCATCATAGTTGCCATCTTCATTCTCTATGCATGGTGTTGGCTTGTGTTGTTTCCCCATTGTCACGCCTGCAATGGAATGTTTTCATGTTGTGCTAGGGTTCATTGTCTAGGAGATGTCCCTTCATGGCTGGGAGCAGCTCACTTCTGAAGAAATATCCTCAGGGAACTTCTGGGAAGGATGGCTCAAATTTCAAAGCATATAGCAGAGCAGAGACAGTCACAGTGTCTGCCATGTACTAACGCACAAAGCAGGAATCCCAGTTTGGATCTTTAATTTCACTTTCCATTATGATTATACATTGAATTCCAGCCTCAACTGTCTCCTTGCAATATTGAGCAGGTCCTTTTCTGGTTTACTGTTTCACCAGATTCTCTCTCTCTCTCTCTCTCTCTCTCTCTCTCTCTCTCTCTCTCTCTCTCATCCCCTTGCATTCCCTCTCACTTGCTTGTTTCTGTTTCTCTCTGTCTCTACCTCTCTTCCTTTCTCTCTCTCCACTCACTCTCACATATGATATCAACATAGCATCATATGTGGGGAAGCACAAATAGTCAGGAAAATATTTGAGTTAATTAAATTCAGTACCAAATTAAAGTTTCAAAGGTCTTCATTGCCACCTTCCTTTTAACTCTCCTTTGAATTCAGGGATGATACCTCCTTTTAGGATGGTGATATTTTGACTTTTAGCATATGAACGCCTAAAACTTACGTTTAAAATCACATGGGAAAGCTTATTTGTGTTAACTCCTACTTTTGTAAGATAGGAAGAAAAATGACCTCAAAACAGTAACAAGATTTACTGGGAAATAAAGGAAAGTAGAGGAGTTTCTGCTTTTGATGCTGCTTTTGCAATATAACTGAAGCCCCTCAGCATTTCAGTTTCATCTCCTAATCTCTCAAGAACTAAACACAATTTCAGTTCATCCCTTGTCTTTATCCTTCCAACCAAAAAAAAAAAAAAGAACCGTTTATAGATAACTTATATTTTTAGTTCACTCAAAGGCACTAAATGCATTGGATAGAAGTTCTATTTCAATTTCTACAATTCGATTACAGTTGTAAAGGGAAGGACGGGAATGGGAAAATCAAATGAATAATTCATAAGTCAATTACTGCAAAACTATCTCCTCACATATGTCACATACAAAAATATATTGTTCATAGTTTCCCTATTTTTCACTTGAAAGTACCTACGTTAACTTCTTACAGAGTCAACTAAATAGTTCATGACAGAGAAATTATTAATAACAACATCTGAAGATAGCACAACTTTGTGATTTCTGTTCTGTCATTATATATGTGAAAGTATACATTCTGCAACATGTCTGTGACTGTATGATTACCTATGATTGTAGTTCAAAATGAATAATACTAATATCTCCATAGAAATAGCTATTCATGGCATTTCTTTCCTTCATTTAACCTAGTACACTATATTTATTATTGAGTATTTTCTTTCTCTAACACTCTTTGATAATTCAGTTGCTGACATCCATATAAGTAATAAGAACAGATTCTGAGGTAATCAAAGGAAGAGCCTTGGTTATAGTTCTAAAAAATTTCAGACATGTCCTGAAATTAAGTATTCTTATAATGTAATTATTATACTGCAATTCAGGAAGTACAGAAGGAGGAAAGGTTGAACAGAAATATTTAAAATACTCACTGTGTGAGAATTACTTAGGCACTCAATATTAATCATATACAAGAATAAATCTTTGATTCTTTCTAAACTTTCACAAAAGACTTACACACAAAAGAGTGAATATAGGGAAACACAGAAATAGTTGCTGGATTCTTTTTAAACTCAAGACTTACACAAATGAGAGCAAAAATAGGAAACTACAACACTTGAAGTCATATAGAATAAACATAACATACCTGTTCCTCTTAATTGCAGCACCTTCTATTTCCCGATCATTTACTCTGTAGTCAATTACTTTGTAGGAGTCCAGAGAATAAGCCCCACTGGCATCTCTTTGACTTTCTTATTCAGTTTGCCTTCATGTTTGTTTTACATTTTACTTTGAAATTCCAAATCCTTAAGGGTAAAAATTCTTCATAGATTATTCCTCCGTGGCATTACAACAAATGAGCTTTTGGTTCAAGTGGAACATACTCAATGGCAAAGCTTAGGGAGTTGGCCTGCTATATATAAATGTAACTTACCTTCTGTGCTTTGGATATTGGAGCATTTTTAATAAGTAATATTCTTTCTTCTACATCCTAACTGGGATTTTATTTCTAAAGGGAAATCATGAGAAAAGTAGGTTACCATATATCATTCTTCTATATCGAAGAAACTGTATAGAACCACCAATTTTATTCTCAAATTGAGAACTGTAAAGAATCAATAATCTTATTCTTTAAGAACAGCAGCAATATTTTTTGTTTCATTATTCAATCACTTTCGTGCAATGTCCTTAAATTTATATATGACCTATGGAGCCTATAGTTTTTTCCATGACAGTATGCTTCAAGAGTGGAGAAATCCTGTATCTCTTAAGCCAAGGGAATTTCCTTTCTAATCTTCCCAATATTTACTGTGCCTATGCAAAAAAAAATAAAAGCACAAATTATTTGTTGTTGTTGCTTGTGTGTGTATGTGTGTGTGTCTGTGTCTGTGTGTCTGTGTGTGTGCTACATTTTAACTTTATTTTAGGACCGTGGTTATTGTTTGACTGTTGACTTTATTGCTCTGGTGCTTTTTGGGTTCTTTTGTTTGATTTTTTTGGTAATGTTTTTATGTTTTTCTTCCTTTTCCCCTTCTCTTAAGTTAATATTATAGCCTCTAGAAGGAATTCTCCCGTTTCTTGCTTGTTTGATTTTAGTCCCCCGCCCTTTTCTTTCCTCTTCCTTTTTTCTTTCCTCCTAACAGAACCACATAACTTCTTTTACTTTCTTTTTTTCTTACCTTCAAACAGAACCACATAACTTGAACCATCCTGTTCTGCCTCACAAATCGAGGGGGAAATAATGAAGAGCACCAAGACCAAACAGTTGTATGAACATAGAGTAGAAATAAAAAATGATCAGACTTGAACACCAAATACAAAGCCAACTACAACAGAATTGATACCCAATCTACAACAGGCTAGACACAGAAAGGACCACTTATATAGCAGCCCGGGGGGTAAAGAAGGGGATATGGGATGCATACTGGGAACAGGGGTGGAGGGAGGACAACATTGGTGGTGGGAATGCCCCTTATTCAATGTCACTATGTACCTAAAATATTACTGTGAAAGATTTGTAATTACTGTGGTCAAAATAAAAATTATTTAATTAAAAAATGTATATGTGACTGAAGTTTTATTTCCAGAGGGTGGCTTCTTAGATTAGGAGACTGATATAATTGATTTTCAAAATTCTTTTATTAGGGGCTGGAGAGATAGCATGGAGGTAGGGTATTTGCCTTGCGTGCAGAAGGACAGTGGTTCAAATCCCAGTGTCCCATATAGTCTCCTGAACCTGCCAGGAGTGATTTCTGAGTGTGGAGCCAGGAGTAACCCCTGAGTACTGCCGAGTGTGACCCAAAAACCAAAAAATAAAAATTCTTGTAGTAAATTTTTCAATAGATCATTGACTCCTAATCACATTTGCCTTTAAGCAAATAGTTCGCCCTCTTTTTGGCAGCTTTCCATAAGTCACAGAAACATTCTATCAGAACACACACAAAATTTATTGATTTGTAGACTATATTCAGAAAATGTGACATCTTTTTGGACTTTAGTGTCCTTACCTATAAAATAAGAATGGCATTTTTACTCCTACGTCCTTCGCAGCACTATTTACAATAACCAAAATCTGGAAACAATTCAAATGCCCAGGAACAGATGACTAGGTAAAGAAACTGGCATAAATACACATTGGAATACTATTCAGCACAGAAAAATAAACAAATCCTGACAGTCCTAATAGCAATTTATGTTATGTAAATGGATTTAGAAGATATTATACTGAATGAAGTCAGTAAGAGAGAGACAAATACAGAATAATCTCTTACATATGTGAAACATAAGAAAATATAGTAAAGAACTTTAATAGCCAATTGTAATAGTCACTGAAAGTTGCCCTACAAAATTGAGTTTACCTAGAAAATGAGATTGGGTGGGTAGAGTGAAAGAGAATCTGGGATATTTGGTGAAGGGTATTGCCATTCTGGTTATAGGTGTGATGTTGAAACATTGTATGTCTAAATTATAGTGCCTAAATAAAATTGGAAAAGAAAAATAAAATAAGAATAAGACCAAAGGGGGCCGAGCGGTGGCGCTGGAGGTAAGGTGTCTGCCTTGCCTGCGCTAGCCTAGGACGGACTGCGGTTCGATCCCCGTTTTCCCATATGGTCCCCCAAGCCAGGAGCGACTTCTGAGGGCATAGACAAGAGTAACCCCTGAGTGTCACCGGGTGTGGCCCAAAAACCAAAAAAAAAAAAAAAAAAAAAAAAAAAAAAAAAGAATAAGACCAAGAATATACTGAGGATAAGCATGAAACTGGGCCAAAGATCAGTATTAGTCGTGGTCAACTGTTCTTAATTTAAAGTATAAAGGTAAGAAGACATTGTCCTCAGTTTATTCTTCCCTCCAAAGGCCAAAAAAACCCTCCAAAAACTGTGCTTATTTTTCTTTCACCCCAAACTTAACCCATATTTTGTTTAATTTTGCAGGTAAGAAGGTGCATGCCTCAGGTACCACTCTATGAGGAAATTTTAGAGTTTGTTCTTGTTTACACTAATCTTCAGAGCTATCCTTCCTTCTCTGTTCTTTCACTGTAAATACCTTTTCCAATGACTGTGCACAAGACTTTGCTTTGAGGACAAAATTCTATAACTTCCAAACTGGTTGTTCTTTCTCTGTTCATCACCCTGTCTCTTAATTTGATGGTCTTTGAAGGGCAGTGGAATCATACCTTCATGGCTGCAAGCATATTAAATTAATAGTAATCATAATGAGCAATAAGAATTCATTGTGGGTCTGGGGTACATCTCGAAGTGTAGGAACACCAGTATTGTACGTTGGAGGCCTCAGTTCAATTTCCAGTACTGCGGGGTTCCCTTAGCACTACCAGAGAGGACTCCCTGAGCACTGAGTGATAGCATTATGAAAACAAACAAACTAAATAATTCACTGTACAATCAAATTATGGTTATTATTGTTGCTGCCAGTGCATGTATATTTCCTTTGGTGCTCCTGAGAGCAGAGAGCTAAATGTCAAAATGGAAATAACCAAATGAATTGAAGATCAAGCATCTCTGCTGTAAGCTTTTGTCTGCAGAGTCCAGAAGAAAGTGTTTTCTGACTGGCCAAAGAGAGAAACAAACAGGCAATTCGGGGCACTTGGCCAAGAAAGAGCAGAAACCCCAAAAGAAATGATTGAGGGGTCAGGGTAAATCAGCACCATCTAGTGGTGAGTGATGGTTCTATTGGGGTAAGAGTAAAGATTCAAACTCAAGCAAAATCGAAGATGTTACTATGAAGGAAAAATCAGGATCCAAGAAAAGACTCATATTAGGTAAGAACAGTTCTTTCTCTCTTAGAGATCCCCATAAAAATAGGCTGACTGTGTAGGTAACTGGTGAAGTCAGCTAGAATTAGGTGAAAATACTTAGGTGGAGAACGTATTTCATTAGTCGATGAGTGATTTTATTAAAGAATAGAAAACAATTTCCTGGTTAGTGTTGATAAGAAGTTCTCCATTCATGACTGAAATTGTCAGAATGAAATCGAGTGTCTCATTCCTTCTGATCAAGACAGGAGCTGAAAATACTGCATTTACAAATCATTGCCTCTTACTGAGGCAAAAGCAAGTGGTTTTTCCTCTATAATGTCAAGTTTTCTGCGGGCTTAGGGTCAGGTTCATAACCTCTTAGGGATTCATTTGAGAATCTCTGTGAATTCAGATTTATAAATACTGAGTGGATAAATGTGGGCACTGTAAGAGCTCAGAGCATCATTGTCGGTACTAACAATCTCAGGTTTCCTTGCTGTGGATACTCTAAATACACTTCTTTGTTGATACTTTAAAAGGAAGTTGGGAGAAAAGGCATTAAACTGTAGGACTAGCCATGTGGTCTAAAAGAGAAACTCTTTTTTTTTTGGTTTTTGGGTCACAACCGGCAGTGCTCAGGGGTTACTCCTGGCTCCATGCTCAGAAATTGCTCCTGGCA
>PVKC010021500.1:0-18134 GCA_004027635.1 Crocidura indochinensis | reverse complement strand
TTTTTTTTTGAGCCAAGATGGCTCACTCCCGCGAGTTCAGAGGACAGCAAGCGAAAGATAAACACAAAGAGAAGACAAACTCACAGTTCTTTGCAGTTGGCCACCCTAGGCAGGCGTGGATTCGCAGAGGTTCCCAGCCTGATGTCACGATTAGGGGAACCTTGCTTTTTCACAGTACTTGAGTCTAGCCGGTTTTCATTGTAATGGCATGCGCCTGGGCTTTCCTGTCCTGCAATGGAATTCTGGGAGAGCGAGTTCTTTTTTTGAGCCAAGATGGCTCACTCCCGCGAGTTCAGAGGACAGCAAGCGAAAGATAAACACAAAGAGAAGACAAACTCACAGTTCTTTGCAGTTGGCCACCCTAGGCAGGCGTGGATTCACAGAGGTTCCCAGCCTGATGTCACGACTACGGGAACCTTGCTTTTTCACAGTACTTGAGTCTAGTCGGTTTTCATTGTAATGGCATGTGCCTGGGCTTTCCTGCCCTGCAATGGGCCTTTTCTTTTTTTTATTATTTTTATTTTCTTTCATTCTCCTGGTTATTATATGATGGAGGTTGTTTTAGTAGCTTGGGTGCTTTTTTTGTAGTTGCTGTTTTTTGTTTGTTTTGTTTTCCTTTTTTTCCCACTTTTTTTCTTTTAAATTGATATTTATAACCTCTAGACTGAATCCTTGCAGTTTTCTTCTTCTTTTTTTTTTTTATCCCAACAGAACCACATAAATTGAATCATCTTATTCTGCCTCATGAATTGGGGTGGAAGGGAACGGAGTGAAGGTTACCAGTCATATGAACATTGAGTGGAAATAAAAGATAATCAGACTCAAACACCAAACCTAAAGCCAACTACAACAGAATCAATGCCCAATCTATAACAAGCTACACACAGAGGGGAGCAGTTACACTAGCAGTCTGGGGGGCAAATGAATGAGATACGGGATGCATGCTGGGAATAGGAGTGGAGGAGGACAACACTGGTGAGAATGGCTCTGATTCATTGTCAGTATGTACCTTAAATATTACTGTGAAAGATTTGTAATTCACTTTGGTCACAATAAAAATGATTTTAAAAGATAAATAAAATAAAATAGCCAATGTTTGGTCACATTAAAGGCTATCGGAACAGAAATTTATCAGTTTAAGAGGAAAATATCAGTGTCTTTTTTAAACTGCATTGTTGTTCTAGGTAAACATTTAAATTCTTGTTAAAAAATTTCCTGTGCGCCCATGAAAAAAATCGTTGCTCCTTAACTCATAGATGATTGTATCAAGCAGTAGGGTAGACAAGAGCAGTACTGTCCACAATGAGCTTAAGTGTTGGTATGTAAGCATATATTGTTTTGTCAGCACCTATTGTGGCAGCTTGCCTGCTGGCAACCCATCTCAGTCCTTTCCTAGGCACCTTGCTGTCCTCTCACTTTTTGACATTTGCATATTGTTGCTAATACTATAGCATAGTGTTTCTGAAAGCAAGCTTATTGTATCATCATGCCACAAAATATAAACCCTACAAAATGGAGACAAAAATGTCAAACAGCAAAATCTTTGAAATTTCTTTAAAACAAGAACAATAAGAGTAAGGAAGTGACAACATTGGAAGTAAGCCAAGTAAATTGCTTCAAGTTTAGAAGAAACAAAGGCAAAGAAACGTGTTTCTACTTTGTAATGTGCAACATAAATCAAAAAAGAAAATAAAGCATTTAAGTTTTTCATTTGGGGTGCTTACAGCTTGGTTTCCCTGTAGCCTCTGGCAGTGAGCTATCGCCACAATCCTATGAGTGGTATGTTTTGAAATTCTGTAAAATGATGCTTTTTCTTTCTTTATTTTTCTTTACCTTTCTCTCCTTTTTTATTTCTTTTTTCTCTCTTCTTTATATCAGTATTCATTTTTATTTTCTTTCTTCCTTCTTTCTTTCTCCCTTCCTTCCTTTCTTCTTTCTTTTTCTTTCTCTTGTCTTCATCTTTCTATCTCATTCTTTATTTGTATCTTTTTATATTTCTTTTCCTTTCTTCTTTCTCTTCTTTCTTTTTCTTTTCTTTTCTTTATCTTTATCTTTATCTTATATTTATTTCTCCTTTTACTTCTCTGATCTGTCTTACTTGTTTTATGGTCGCACCTAGATCGCACACAAAGGGTCACATCTTTGTCTCTGTATAAGGGATCACTCCTAGTAGTGCTTAACAGACATGTAGGATGGGGTACCAGGGATTGGATTCAGTGTAGCCACATGCAAGGCAAATATGTTACCAGTGTCCTATCACTCTTAGCCTGTGATGATCATTTTCAAGTGCAGCACACAAAAGCAGATACAACAGAGTCAAATAGGGAAGATTCTATAAGATTGAATAGATATGGCTCAGAAACTGTTGCAAAAATAATTAAAGCACTAAATTATTCATTCAGAAATAGGGTCCACTAGCTATGTGTCAGCACCAGGCCGCAAAGAAACTTTCTACTGAACTAACTATTGTGAAGAATTATGTGGAATAGATTATTAATAAAATCTATATTCTGGCTGTGAGGTCTAGGTCATTCATGACACTGTGAAAGGATGGACTTGCAGTGCCAACAGCTTATCCATATAGAATTGAGATGTCTATAAAGAGGAAGAGTGTTCTTTTATACTCTCTTGCTGGAGACAGAAGTAAGGCATTTCTACAGAACTAATCTCTGTCAAAAGACCTTTGAGGAAGAGGAATATCAGACTAATTGAGTATATGGTGAATGTATTTTACCTTCTCAAGGATTAAAATTTCTTAAAGAGGTTATCATCCATATGAAAAACTAAATGGATACTTTGGGTAAAAAAGAAACTAAGCCTTTGGGATAGTCAGAGAAAAGGAAAGAGATAGAAATATTTCCACTTTATAAAGGAATCTGTTTTAAACGAAAAGATGTATTCAATATAATACATCAGCATTAAGGGAATTCGTTTAAGGGCTTCAGACTTTGGGGCCTTGGGCTAGAGCAATAGTACATTGGGTGGGATAAATGCAGCATCCCATATAGTCTTCTGATTCCAGGAGAGTACAGAGGTTAGGGTGATAGAGCTGCACGTGGCCAACCTAGGTTTGAGTCCCAGCATCCGATATAGCCTGCAAGCTCCATCAGGAGTAATCCTTCAGTACAGAACCAGAATTAATCTCTGAGTACTGATGGGTGTGTCCCCAAACAAAACAAAACAATAAAAACAAAATGGGGAGATGGTTGCTTCAAAGATAAAATCATTATTCTGAAAAAATATCTTGTGATGGATCGAAGTAATAGCACAGAAGTAGGGCATTTGCTTTGCACAAGGCCTACTGGAAAGGACCCCAGTTCAGTTTCCGGCATCCCATATGATCCCCTGAGCCAGCCAGGAGCGATTTCTGAGTGTAGAGCCAGAAGTAACACCAGAGGGCTGCTGGGTGTGCCCTAAAAACCAAGACAACAACAACAACAATCCTGTGAAAATAACCTGAATTAATAATTCCTTCATGGAAGATATCAACTCACAAGCATGTAATTCTTATGACATAAAAAACCTTATGTAGTTCTCTGTTGGAGACCATGGAAATTAAATATAAAAACCCTCTTTCTAAAATCAAAATGGAGTCTCTGACAGCCTCAGCCAAAGTTAGCTACATGACAATCCGCATGGATTGCAAGCTAAGCAAATTGCAGATTGCGGCCATTTGTCCCTGGGCCTAAAAGAAATGTAACACTATAAAGATAGGGGAGTCACCCACAGGCACCAATGTTCCCAGAGAAATAGGGGCTGGCAGAAGGTTCCCCTGGGAATAGAGGCTGATAGCCATGGGGTTAGAGGCTGATAGCCATACAATGCAATTGGATCTTGTGCTGTATTGTTCTGTAAGACAATCTGGGCCTCATAATTTACGAATACCAGCCTTGTGATGTGTCAACTTGTTAATCTTGAGAAAACAAGATATTCTTGTGAGAAGTTACAGATATTACCTGCATACCCCTCTCTCTCTGTCTCTCTTAGTTTGACTTTTGTATATAAGGCGGTTTTCCCTTAATAAAGATTGGGCTCTCGATCGGAATCTCATCCTGAGCCTCATTATTTCCCAGTCTCTCTTCTCTTTCCAGGCTGGTGTCCACTTCGTGAACTGTGTAATAACTTCTGTGAGGGTCTCCAGAACTTATCCTGCAGGACAGGAGGTCGGGAGAGACCCTCGCAGTTCTCTCCTGATATTACTTTGGTATACAAATATTGTCTCAAATTTGGATACCGCTGTAAAAAATTCTTCATTTCTCAATTACAAAGCTATTTAATTGAGGGTCACATTTTCTCCTACTTATTTGTGAGAAGCTTTTTCAGCACTGTCAGTGATTGGAAAAAAAAAACAAGCAAAGAAACTGAAAGGATGTCGCTGGTCTCTTTTTTCTCTGCAACAGTACTGCAACCAGGGTTATCAAATGTTCTAGCAAAGACTCATAGAGTCATAGCAGTACTTGAAGTAAAAACTGTCCTCTTCAAAGTTTGAGATGGTCTATTATAATTTTGCTTACTGCTTTGTTTCTTCTTTTAACAATTAAATATCTATGAAATGTTCATGTTAGTATAGCAGGCTTAAAAACAGACATAAAATAATACCACAAGTAACACTTTAAAAAATGTCTTCCCTGGTGATCACGAAATGTTTCTTCAATTTCTACTGGTCTGCAGGTAAAAAAGAATTGGTAAACACAGAGACAGAGGATCTCAGGTGGGAAACAAAGTCTCTCTATCCTGTGTCTGACCTGGGAAAAGAGGCAAAGGAATTATTATGGTTAAGAGCAGACTGGCCTGAATGCAATTCTGCTTCCTCTTTGTTGAATGACCCTGGGTAAGTTACAACATTTCTCTGAGTCTCAATTTTGTATCTTATAAAAATCATTATGATAGGGACCCGGGAGATAGCATGGAGGTAAGGCGTTTGCCTTTCATGCAAAAGGTCATCAGTTTGAATCCCGGTGCCTCATATGGTCCCCCGTGCCTGCCAGGAGCAGTTTCTGAGCATGGAGCCAGGAGTAACCCCTGAGCACTGCCGGGTGTGACCCCCCCAAAACAAAACAAAACAAAACAAAATCATTATGATAATTATGAAGGGGCTTATAATCCTTTCACTGCCATGTTTCTAGAAGGAAACAATTCTGGAGAAGCAAGGAATTAAACTATACCCAAAAGAGCTCATGAAGTACTCTTGGTGCTCAGGTCAGTGCTATCAGGGTACCATGAGGTCCCAGTCTTTAATCTAAGTCTCTAGCCTGCAAAGTACTATCTACTATCTACCATCCCACAAAAGTATTTTTCAGTTGTTAGAAAAAATCTAACAAAAATAGATAAAATAGATAGAAATCTTTCTGAATACAAGAAGTCTGCTATAAGTAGAAATCATGCTTTTATATATTCTGCAATAGAAAATATTAACAACTGTTTATTACATTCCAAAATAATACTTTCTACTTTATTGGGACCTTTAATTTACTCCAGTTATTTTAATTGACTCATAACTATGATTCAATTATGGTCTCAAGGAAAGACACTTCTCCATCTCCATCAGCATCCCTCCATCTCCAAGCTGGAGGTCAGATTTGTCCTGTCTTCCCTGTCTAGACCAAAGTCCTCAGCTATTCAGAGACCCATAGGAAGAAGTTTCCTCTCCTCATACACAGGCCTTGGCCTCTGGAACAGAGACTGCCAGGCTGCAATAATGTGTGTGAAGTGTGCTGAGCATTGGAACTGCCTGGAGTCAGCCTCTTTCAAGAGCCTCAACTCAACCCTCTAGATTGTATCGGTTGATCACATCTTAGGCAGAAAACAAAACTTTAGTAGCATTTGCCAATGATTGATGTAACTTCTCCCACTATGATTCATGACAAGCTCTCAATGGTTTATTAATATCATAATATTAATAGAACCAGGCTCCAGTCAACCAGTGTCGTAACCATGAGTGTCCCTCTATCCTTGTTTTCTAATCCAGATTCCTTGTCTGAAATCAATATAACAATCTGAGTAATCCTGTCCTGGATATAGAATCCTTAATAAATTTTCCAAAAAAAGTCTGTAATATTGGAGAATATGAGTTCTCTCAAATTCTGCCCCTCAGATCTCTTCTGCTTTAAGTCTAGATGGGTCAACACTGTTCCTAAAACCAGAGCCTATTGTGGGACCCACTGAGTGAGACTCCTGCTCACAAGTCTTTACCAGGCTCAGAGGATCACTTCTTCTTCCTCTTCTCATCCAGACCCCATCCATCCATAACCTATTTACCTCTAGGCCTGCCTTCAGTCTCTTCTCTGTTTTGTTCAGTCCCAGACATTCTTTACCAGTCCATTTCCTGCAAAATCACCTGAGAAATGCTCCTAAAACATAAATAAAATTTTATCACCCTCCACTTACAAAGACAAAACCAAAGAACAGCAACAAAAAATGGTTTCCTATCACAGTGTAAAGTAAAGGATGTTTTTTATAGCTAGTGTGGGATTTTTGTATTGTTTTGTTTGGGGAGCTTTCTGGAACTCAGGTACAAAGCATCAAGTTATCACAGTTCCTGCTTGGTGGAATGATGTCACGATCCATACAAAACCCATCTGGTTTAATTTATTTATGTGTATTTGCCTTGTTTACAAGTCTTCTCTTTGTAATAGGCAACTATACAAAAGCATATTATTTATATTTTCAGATTCGCATGTATCTTTAGAAAATATGAGTTGTTTTCATTTACAGAAGTTAGACTGTGTGGAAAATCTTGTTTGGTACCTTCTTTTTACTACATGAACTTTTGCTCAGTCTCATTCTGTTGTGCATGCAACCAGTTTCCTTTCTTTCTCAGCTTTGTGAAATCACCTCCTTCTTCCCTTACTGTGAGACCATGTGAATTCCTCTGCACATCCTCTGTGGATTAGTGTGAGAAGTTATCTGGAGAATTGTGAAGTCATATGGAATTCATTTCTTTAGTATAAGTCAACAACAAATTGCTCTTCACTGTGGCAATGCCCATCTATATCCTTGTAGCTCAAATTTGTAACTGTTTGACCCTTTTCAACTCTCCAGTCCATCTCCTGACACTCTCATCCTATGTTTACACCATCAGATGTTTTCACTAACTCATTGAATGTCGGTGTTTTTGAGCGCATTGCTAGTGACATTGTTTGACAGATTCAAACATTGGGGTCCCCAGAGAAGCCATCAGTGGCTAAAGTTCATTTCTGCAGGATGGTTTCACTAGGAAAGTCTACATCTCTCCTTTCTATCATGGTTGATAAATTATGTGATTTATATTTTCATATATATTGAGGTCACACTTTAGCAGAAAAATAGTATTTTATATGGAAATTGAAAGCAAATTTGGTATATATTTTTAAATTTGTTGAACCACCATGAGATACAAAGTTGTTTGTGATTAAGTTTCAGTAATATTACGGTTTAGCACACTCATCCCTTCACCAGTGTTCACTTCCATACAACATTGTCTCCAGTGTGCCCTCACACCAGTCCTCAATTAGACACCTTTATTCTTCTTTTCTTATAGGCAATATGCTTTGCAATACTGTTACTGAAAGGCTTATCAATTTACTTCCTTTCAACACCCAGTTCTTATCCAGAGTGACCACTGGAAGGCCTTCGTCCCTTGACCAGCTAAGTTTCTTTACACTTTATTCCAATTCATTTCTCTTCCATTCTGAAGATGTAGTCAATACATACCCAGAATAATGAAGTCACAAACATTGGATTCCCTATAAAATTACGAGAGAAAAACCATGGATCTTCTGTCTCTGAAATTATCTTTATATATATTTTATTTATCTTTATATAGAGAGAGAGATCTATCTATATATGTAGATTCAACCTACAGAGTAAGCAAATGCTGTATCCTCATGAACAGAGCCTGAGGGTTATGCTGAGCTCACTCCAGAACAGCTCTATCCAGCACTTAGATGGTATAACCCACAGTGGTCACCTGTCACCCTGCACTTGCCTTGGAGACCTGAATGATCCGAATGAGTCTTTTATCAGTTTGATCTTCCTGAGGCTTCAGCTAGGGAGAAGCACTTTTTGAGCAAAGTTTGTTTTCATGTAATTGTCAATTATTCCAATGTATTAGAGTTGATTTGGGAAACTGGAGGCCACATTTAAAAGTCAGTTTAAGCTATGAAACTGTTTGGGGACAATAATAATGTAAACAAGTGGGTTTTTTAATACATTTTAAATGAATTTGGTTTATTTTTTATAGAATTTTTCATCTCTTGCTTCCTCCACCACCTTCAGGGCATAATTTTTATATGGAGAAAAGGTTTGAGAGAGAGAGAGAGTGAGAGCAAGAGCAAGAGAGAGAACCAGAGAGAAAAAGAGACCTCGAGAGAGAGAGCCAGAGAGAGAAAGAGAGAATGGGATAAAGAACAAAGTCATAGGATGACTGGCCTCTCTGGGTGTCTCTCCAGTCATGGGAGCCCTTACAGAGTAGATCCTACCCTGAAATATAAAGGAAATTCTGATTCTGAACTTAGGGCTACTTGGTACCCATGGTCTATCACACCCACCTTCCAGACCATACCACTTTCTAGGTATTTTATTGCAGTGAAAAAAGGAAAAATGGTCTCCTTTAGTGCCTTTTCTTTACACAGGAACAGCCACTTCCCACCCCCGCCCTCCACTCCATCACTCTCCAAATCCACCCGCAAGTTACAGGCAATTTAACAGGCAGATCTAATCTCACTAAGATTTCAAAGCCTAGCTGTTGTATCCTCTGCATTCTTGCTCTGTCTTTCTCTCAGTCTCCTCTTCCTCCTCCTCCTTCCAAGCTGAACCATAGCAGGGCTTTGAGGGAGGGAACATGGGCCCTTCTCCATCAGCTCTGTGCTTTCTGGTTGGCATTTACAAGAGAAAAGCAACCTTTATTGTTTCTCAGATAAAACAGGGGGAAAATGTCCTCAGAACAGGAACCAGGGAAAAAAATGTCCTCAGAGTCAGGATCCAGGAAGTCTGAACTTTATACTAGCTGTGGGAACTTGAACAAGCTACCAAAACTTTCTAAGCCTACATTTCCCAGTGAGAAAAATGGGAATATTTATATATGCCTGCTTGTTAACAATACTTAACTCCTAAGAGCAAGGTACTTAATAAAGGGGATGGTGATGATGATGGTCATGTACTCCCTAGTGGTGAGTAAATGCAGATGAGGAAGAGATACTTGGTGAATTCATTGAATGATTAATTTCCAGATCATCTTCTCCTTGTTTTTAAGGTTTAGAGATTCTACATCTCTGCAAAGGAGGTCCCAGGAAATCAGCAGTGTTGATTGGCAAGAAATTCAGAACATATAGGAGGCTTGAAATCAACAGAAGATATTTGATCCAAGATTGTAACGAAGGTGACTGGGGTCTTAACTTTCAAGGATTGTGCATTGTGCGGTGCTTTAATTTCTTGTTGCTTCAAGTGTGATCCCAGGACAATGTAAACCACCTCCCAGAAGTTTATTGAAAGGTAGAAAGTCTTAGGTCTGGCCCAGATCTACTCAGAGTTTGCATTTTAATAAGATTTCCAAGTGAGTTATCTGTATAGTCAAATTTTGAAAGCTCTTTTCTGTTTAAATGCAGGTTCATGGATTTTGTGGCCCTCTTCTATGGTCTAGGTGGAGAACACATTACTCTTGTATGTGCCAGGCCCCAAGCTCAATTCCTAGCATCAGACGGCCCCCTGAGATCCACTGGTGTAAACTAAAGTCCACAACCCACTGAACCAGAAAACACCCATTACCTTGCATAATTTTGGAATTGGTCTCTAGGCTTTTAAGAGCCCTCCTAAAACTAGATTATAATATTTGTGATTTTTACTTAAAAGTATATCACACACATATTCACTGGCAGTATATCTTGTATTTTGTCCTTTTATATCTCTGGCTACATCACGATACAAATCATGAACTATAAACATTTCTAATATCTTGCTATTGAAAATTAAAGTTCAATGAACAATTTTGTGTGATTATTTTTGTAAAGTTCTTATGAATTCTATTTTTTACTAAAGAGGACATACATTTAATTATTGTTATTATTATTAATTATTAGTAGTAGTATACCCAGTAGTACTCAGGGATTGCTTTCAGCTTGGTATTCAGGGTTTTTGAGGTGCTTAGGGGACCAAGTACTTCTAGACATTGAATTTGGACCTTCTACATGCAAAGCATGTGCTCTTACTATCCCAAGAACAGGCATTTTAAATCCTAATAAATGCTAACAAACTAGCATTAAAGACTGATCAATTATATTTTCATAGCATGAGGATCCATTTTCCCACATTCTTCACTGTACTTAATATAATCAATTTTTCACTGTTCTTAATTTGATTCTAGAAAAAGCATTCTTATTCATATCCACAGTGCATTTTGTTGATTATTTTTAGACCATTTACAAAAATTCCATGTATTCATATACATTATTTGTGTTCTTATCATTTGCTCTTGTTTTGTTTTTGTTTTAGAGTCACATCCAACTTATTCAGGGCTTATTCCTGGCACTATGCTCAGGTTTTACTTCAGGTGGGACTCTAGAGAACATATGGGATGCCAGGCATAGAATCTGGGTTGACCATATCTTTCTTTTCTTCTTTATATTTGTTTACTCAATCTACCATGTGTATGTGAGTAGAAATCACCACTTTCCTATGCCCTTAGTCAATTATTGGTTTGAAGAACAGTGCAAAGAATTCCAATGTCATCTAAGGATATTCTAGCTTTATTTATCAATTTAAACTTTTATTCTATTCAAACCATAGCATAAAGTAACAGTAACAGAACTTATCTATCTGCAATGATAAACCAAAGTCCCAAGCTTTACAGTGTTCTGAAGGTCCAAACTATCAACCAGAGATGTTTGACAAAAGGTGTCACACCATAGCACACACAGTCATGAAGTTAATTTCTCCATTGGAATAGTTTCATGTGTACCCATAAGAATCACGGCACACTTCTATACACTGGTAGCAACCATAAAGAGATAAAGCCATATACCTTCACCTCATTCTGGAATAATTTCATTAAACATATTCATCATTATTAGTAAAAAAATATCTCAATACTAAATAAAATAAAACTACATTAAAAATATAACTCCAAAAAAAGCTGTATGTGCAGAGGCCTCTGTGAATAAGAAAAAAATATCTGAATGTGGGCTCAGCAGTTCAATATCTTTTGGGGGAGTCCTAACTGATAAGCTGCAGACCCTAGAGGGAGGGAAGTGGGTGAGCCATCACCTCTATAGTAGCTAATTTACTGTCAAGATTGAATGAGGTGGTATTGAGGGACTTAATGCTTCCTGCTGCATGGAGCTGGACAGATTGGGGCATGCAGAACCTGACCTCCTGTCTGCCACATGTCCGTATACTCATCCTCAAGTAACTCTGACAAAGAAGGAAACCAGGTCAGTCTGACATGTCTTGCACTGAATGTGTTTGCACAGACTGACAGTGAACCTCATTTCCTACTGAAGCCCCTCAGCATCAGCACCTCCAGACCCCATGTCTGTCTTCTGACATTCAGACAATGGTTTACAGAATTCAACCTGCTCTTTGGCCTTTGAAAATGAGATTGACATTAGTCTATTTCTATACTTACACCCATTCCAGGCTTGCATGATTCCCCAAAGATCAACAGACTCTAGTTGGGTCATAGCCTTTGCATATGCTTTTTTTTTTCAGATGCTCAGCATACTGTTTGTCAGACACAAGAGGTAAGAGATGGACACTGTGGTCAGTGTTTGAACACAGTGACCTCTTTGTCCTCCTAGCAGCTTTTTCCTCTACCTATACTTGCTCTAACCTTTACAGTCTAAAGATTATACTAAAGATCTGTCCAAAGAATCTGGGAACTGTATGTAATTGCCTCAAAGCTTTTGAAGGTCTATGGGCAGCTCACAGAAAGCCCCTGCTATTTAGGTCTCTTCTTTATCTTGTTCTAGGCAACCCCTTCTATGATTGCTCAACTGCAGGAGAATACTTTCAGAAGGGAGGCACAGGTTAGATGACAAATAGCCTCGGAGCTTGGATCCCATCTATGTGGGGCAGACCAGCAGAAAGAGTTGTGTACTGGGTACTTAGACATCCAAATCCTTATATGTATGTGACCTATGAGTTTCATTCTCTCCTCTTACCAAATCATGCTTTCCAACTCCTCCCTAATTAGTGTCCTGAAATAAAACATACTTCCTCTGTTGATATAGGAACTAAATGTATCAGAAATTGTGTTTGTTTACTTCAATATTCATTCCCATTCCTATATTGTATAACTACCATGCTCTGCTTTCCTTTATATTTTAGAAACAATAAACAGAGTTCTGATGGATTTCTTGAGAAATCTAAATCAATATTGGTTATTCCCAGACCCACTACCAATACCTGGGAATCAATGTCACCTAGTAACTTACTTATAAAGATGTTTAATGGGAGAAAATCTAGGAGACAATTTTTGTTGTTTAAAGGAAACCAGGGAAGAAAAGGCATTGTCTTTTTCTCACTGTCAACAGGTTTGAATATTCTCTTGGAATGATGTCAGCTGTAAGGGAGAACCAGACTTAAGATAAGGTCAAAATAGTTGGATGGCAGAGAGAATGTATAAAGGAGTCTGGGTCCTTGATGGCATCTATGGGCCACTGAATTAATCAACCCTGGAGCTGTTCTTCCTCTGGACTGGTTATAATATGAGATAATATATCTTCCTATTGTTGGGAGCTACTGAGTTAAGTTTGCTGCAGCCAAAAGCTAAAAAGTCAAATGTGTATTAGATATAGATATCTCAGGAGGAACACTGTGCTTCTATCTCCTTTGCGGTGATTGATTTGCTGAGAAATCCAGCCCTTGGGTCAAACTTTATGCCTCCCATAAACACACATGCATGCTTCATGGACCTGCACACATTCTCATGTGTCAATATTGGCTATGAAATGGCAACAATTATGTGAATATCCTTATGAGAGGAACACAGTTCTGTCGAAAGCCTAAAGTATAAGGGCCCAATTTTGTTCAGATCAGGAAAATGAAGCACCCCCAGGTGGGATTGGGTGAGAAGAAGCCAATTAAATTGTGACATTTATTAGTAACTTGTCCTTGAGCTTAAGGCCAAATCGGTGCAAGTCTGTCTAGAAGAGAATTTTGGAAACTATAATTCTGTTGCTAAAACCAAAACCCATAATTTTGATGCTAAAAGGTCTTTCTGTTCAGAGATTATTATGTAATTCAAGGAACATGTCTGAGACATAAAATTCTTAGGAGAAACTAGTTAGGTTAAGTCCACCTTGCTGAGATTTGCCTGATCCAACAAGCTGTGGCCCAAAGCTTACCCTAGCAACCACCTTTCATCTGATCTCTGGAGATCAGCATACAGGAAGGCCTTTTTTTATAGGAGTGGAAACAGGGTAAAGGCTCTCAGGAATACCTACAAGGGAACAAAGAAGAAAGCAGAATTGGAAGGAGGAATAAAAAAATGGGGGGAGCTAGAATGTAGTAGTTGTGATTGAGGCCTTGAGAGACCTCACAGGGAGTTCTAGAATTGATGTGACCCCTATGGAGTTTTCTTGCATTAAAACAAGGCCTTGATCTTATGTAGTGAGCTTTTACAGGATACAGGCTGTGCTCAGTAAAGGCATATAGAACCTTGGACAAGGGAGGAGAGTTAGTCCCAGATGAAGGATTCTGAGCCATTTGCAGCTGATATTTCTAACATCTTGGAGAATCAGAGCTATGATCTAGTGCAGGGGGACTTAGGGCATTGTGCTAAAAACCCATTGCATTTCTACTATAGGTATTAAAAGATAAAGATCAAAATATACTTTTTCCTTTTTTAGTTTTTATTTTTGTGTCATACCTGGTAATTCTAAGGAGTAATTCTTGGCTCTCAGAAATTACTTATGGCAGCAATTCCTTGGGGAGTATGTGGTATTCCAGGAATCAAATCTGGTTTGGCCTCATGCAAGGCACACCCAACATGCTGTATTATTGCTCCATTCCCCCTCCCAATATACTCTTACTCTTGGAAATGATCAAATACACATAGGAGACATTTTCAAATACTGTAGGACAAATATATAATACTGAGCTAAGGCAAAGATGAAAGCACTTAATTCACATCTATATAGCTGACCACTCCAAGCAAAGAAATCACTGGTAACTGCATGACTGTCAGGCATACAATGCTTAAATTGCATACATCTGGCATCAATTCTGGGACAAAAAAGATAACATGGTGGAGAGAGGGTATTTCAACTCTGGGCAAAGTAAATGGTACAGCATTATTGTACAGCACATAATAAAACTAAATTCAAATGGTTAAAGAATTAAATATAAAATAATTGAAGTCATAAAAGAATTAGAAGGATATTCTAAGGAAATATCTATGAAACATGGGCTTGTTAGGTCCTTCTAAACATTACTAAGCATCCAAGGCTTTCTAAGCAAAAACAATAAAGGGAAAGATTGATGAATTTGATTACTTAAAAATAAAATCTTCACTAGGTCAAAAAATTCCATAAGCAAAATTAAAAGGCAAATGGCACACTGGGGAAAATATAATAAACATCTATTATAGAAAAAAGGCTGATATATATGAAGAACTCTCAGAAGTCAAAAAGGGAAAGATAAGCACCCACATATAAATGGCCAATTGACATAAGCAGGCAATTTACTAAAGAAAAATTACAAATAGACAATAAACATATGAGAAAACATTCAGCCTCACTGGAAATAAAAGATATGCAAATTAAATCAACAATGAGTGTGGGGAATTGGGCATACTTGTACCCTGCTGGAGGGAAAGCAAATCGGTGCAACCTTTTCAGAGGGCAATTTGGCAATATCTATCAAGTCTTAAAAATGCCCATGTATACTTTGACTCAGCAATTTTACCTCCAGGCATTTATCTTAATGATCAAAGAAAGTATATGTGCAACTATGTATGTGTAAGCATATTTGGAAAAGAATTTTTATGCTAATGAAAGCTAGAAATAAGCTGCAATCCAATCATAGGCAGTTGGCGAAAGCAACTATGGAATATCCATACTATAGAATACTGTGGAATAGCTAAAATGAAATTACAAAGGTATAGTAATTTGCATGTTTGTAAAACACTGTTGTGCAAAAATAGGCTAAAATGATACAGATAACCTCATAAATGTGAATGCTTGTGTGTTTCTGTGTTTATCTAGAAACATGTGTTTACAATAATATTTACTTTTATTGGCAGTGAAAGTGTGGTGGATCATCTTTGTGTTTTTCTGTATGTTGTCAGAATTTTATGATTACACGGAACTATAATGAAATGCTATGAATTAAATAATTATATTATATTTTATAGAATTAGCAAAAAATAAAAGAACTTCCAAATCACTTGCGATTTCACTCCTATGCACCTATTTAAAGAAAGCAAAAACATCAATCATAAGGATAGATTAACATGATTTACTATAACCAAGATTTGGAAACAATTTATCTGCCCAACAAAAGATGAGTAGATAAAGAATTTCTGATATGTAGAATATTATTCATCTCTAAACAAACTAAAATATTACATTTTGATGCAATTTGAAAGACACTGTGTTAAGTTAGGGGAGTCAGATGGATAAAGATAAAGATTGAATTGTCTCAGTCATATGTGGAATATAAAGAATCAAAGTAAAGCTACAGTGCCCAGTGGAAACAAGTTCTGAGATATTTTCATTAGAATTGAGAATTGAGGCTACCAAGGATGGTATGAAGGGTGAAAAGGAATCTTTGGAGTGGTGGTGGGGGGAACATTGGCATTCTCTGCGTGGAAATGATTCAGTAGCATTGTTCACTTAGAATATGAATATTAGTGCTATTGTAGAACATAATAAATTGATTTTGAAAAGACAGGTAGTTGTTAATATTAAGAGTATTAGGAAGGATCCATACTCAGGATGTCAGATTTGGACCTGTCTCACACTGGGAACTGACAGCCAGGGAAAAGTACACTTGAGTTTCAAAATGAATACACAGCCATTGGTGGGACAAATGGCCCATAATTTGAGGGTAAAGATGAGGTCCAATATTTCTGAGAGAATTGGCTGTGAGTAGAATAAAGTTTCAAATGAATGGCATGCCTTGCAGAACCACCTTCTACTCACCCTCTCCATACCGCTCTCTTGCGAAGTTTACTACATTGAAGGAGAGTATTACTCCTTCCTCTTGCAGGAGCCAGCCTAATGTTCTTGCCACCAAGAGATTCTGAACAGAGACTATAGAATTGTAGAGGTCAGTTTCTGTCAAGAAGTTGACAAGTCTCTTCTCTTCCTCATGCCTGTCCCTGCTTTTCCACTTTCAGATGTGCTTCTCACCAAGGTTTTACTATAGGTCTCCAGGTAGATACAGCTGGCTGCTCTACCTAACAATGCTTTGTATTTACCCTTGGACTCCAGCACAGCTGCATGAAATTCCAAAGGGCCCCAAGTATAGACAGTATTGATTTAGCTTTACTCCAAGAATAGATAATGACACTGTAGTTAGGCTTGATTGGATGGGTGGGTGGATATGAGGTCAGTGTTTTCTAAAAGCAGGGAGTGGAAAAGGCATGGGAAATTGGGATAAGACTAGAAGTGACAGAATTCTTCCTGATGTGGACAAGGGCCTTTTCTCTGTTCTCAATCCCTCAGTTTTCTCCTCATCCTTGAGGTCAGAGTGATTCCCTTGCCCACACAGCCTTAGGAGCTCTCAGAGCCCATTTATGTTCATGAAGATGTTACCACCATCTATCTGAACTCTTTGCTTGCCTGTCTCCTCTAAATAGTGAATCCTCTGAAGGCTACGATTTTGTTTCAGTTAATTCTCCAGATGCAAGTTGAAGATATTTTAGGAGTAAAACAGACTCCATAGTTCTTAGGATGTTGAGAGCCAGGGCAAAATATGGCTTCAAGTATTGTTCCTTCACCTTGAATAATTTTATCATAGACAATACAGTTTGTCCTTTATTGTGCTTTTACTTCATGGACTTAATTTTCAGAAAGACATTTCTCTGTAGTAGCAAGAAAGAAGTCTCAGAGCCAGCATTTCACTCCCTTTCACTTCAAACCTTCCTAAAAGAATGCCCTGGATCCTCTTATAAAGACTCACTGTACCTGCTAGTTTTGATTCTGCTTGTGTACATTCCTGATCAAATTACTGAATCCTGATGAAAATGGAAATTTCCATTGGCTTAAGATTAAGAAAGGGGTGATTGCCTAGAAGACAATACACCTATATAGAAGCTGTACATTTTTACCATAGAAAGTTTGGGGATGCTGAGTGGCACAAAGAACAAATATATACAGGGGTAGAGCATTTGCTTTGAGACATGAGACTGGTAAGGCCCGAGATTCTATTTCAAAATTGTCACCATGGGGAACTGGAGAGGTGGCGCTAGAGATAAGGCATCTGCTTTGCAAGTGATAGCCTAGACCGGACCTTGGTTCAATCCCCCGGGGTTCCATATGGTCCCCCCAATCCAGGAGTGATTTCTGAGCACATAGCCAGGAGTAACCCCTGAGCATCAAACGAGTGTGCCCCGCCCAAAAAAATTGTCATCATGACCCAATAGTTTGTCTAGTGATTCTCTTTGGCATCCTTGGTGCCACACAGGATCTCTAACACATTGAAGACAAATGTGATTCTTGCAAGCACTGCAACCTGAATGTGCAAGAGCACCACAACTAACTGTGCAGTCTCCAGAAAGTGCCACATATAGAAGCAAGAGAACATCATAGCTAACCAATCCCTCTGCCCCACTCATAATATATGGAAGGGAAGAGGTCATGTTTTAATTAAAAATAAATAATAAAAGGAGATTCCCAATTGGAGAGCTGGTTGCTCCTCCTACAGGAGACTCCGCCCTACTGCGCTATACTAGGGGAACTGTGGACTGAGAGGACTCTCTTTTTGTGCTGCTGTCTTTTCTGAATCCTTGGAGCTCTCCCCAAAGACCAGAGCCCTGGGAAGTGAATCCAGAGGTCGCTGCAAGTTGGGGCTGCCAGCTGACTAATCAGTGAGTAAGAACCAGCTGACTGAGGAGATTCCCAATTGAAGAGCTGGTTGCTCCTCCTACGGGAGACTCTGCCCAACTGCGCTGTACTGGGGGAACAGTGGACTGAGGGGACTCTCTTTTTGTGCTG
>PVKC010021499.1:0-18116 GCA_004027635.1 Crocidura indochinensis | reverse complement strand
GGGGGGGGGGGTCACACCCGGTAGCGCTCAGGGGTTAGTCCTGGCTTTGTGCTCAGAAATCACCTCTGGCAGGCATGGGCTACCATATGGGATGCCGGGATTCAAACCACCACTGTTCTTCTGGATGTAAGGCAAATGCCTTACCTCCATGCTATCTCTTTGGCCCCTCCAAGAGTGATTTTTATGAGTGTTTTAGGGCGACAGTTAACATAAGAACAAATGTTGACTGTATTTTGTGGTCCCCACTCTATTAAGTCCTTGATTTAAATTGTCTTTATGTGCCAAAAGTAATTTGCTCCTAAACATTGCTCCAGTGGGAAATTCTTGCAAAATTGTTCAGAAATCGCTGCCAGCTTGGGGGCCCATATGGGACGCCCGAGGATCGAACCAAGGCACACGCCCTACTGCTGTGCAATTGCTCCAGTCCCTTCTCCCCCCACCCCCCCTTTTTTTTTTTTAAATCTGTTACTATTTAAAACAGGAAAACCTGCTCGAATGCAGAGTGTTTTTGTATTAAGAGTCATTAAAAAAAAATAGAAGAGTCATTAAGGCAAGAAAACATTTTTAATGCAAACAGATTGAGAAAGACAAAAGCGATGGAAGACAGTAGCACAGATAATCTCTCCATGTATAGGAACATCATAGGCCACAATGTATAAGAGTTTCTGCTGTGGATAAGCCACCCAGGAGCTTTTGGAGAGATCTTGGTATGATTATAAATTGCTCAAATCTGAAGATGAACAACTACATCATGATTCTTGTTTTGTGCTCCAGGAGATTTGAGAAATTCAAATGAGTCATGGAAAATGTGGTCTAAGGGCTTTATAAACCCAAATAGAAATATTCATTTAGTTTTTTATAAAAGTTTTATTTTATTTTTTTTTTTTGCGGGGGCACACCCAGTGACGCTCAGGGGTTACTCCTGGCTGTACTCTCAGAAATCGCTCCTGGCCACGGGGACCAAATGGGCCACCGGGGATCGAACCATGTTCGTCCTGGATCTGCTGCTTGCAGGGCAAATGCCCTACCACTGTGCTATCGCTGCGACCCCAAAAGATTATTTTTTTTAAATGGGAGTTGAAATGGCATTTTGTGCGATATGTATGTCAGTGTCTATTCCTCATGCACATTTAATCTTTATGAACACTTCATGAAGCAAGTATTACTAATCATTTTCATTTTTATGGAAATGGGAAACTCAGGGCTTAGAGAAGTTAAGTATTTTGCCTGTGCCACACCTTAGGAAAGTGATGGGCCCAGGTTTGATCAGGCACCATTAGATTCCATGGTATGTAAAGATTCTTATTGTTGCATTTGGAGACTTGTTTTCATTGCAGATGAAGCCATCACTGCTGTGATATTATTCTGTCTTCAATTTGACATTAAGGTTTTCTTTGGATTGGAATCAATTTATTGCGATTCCATCGTAGAACGAATAAAAACTAATTTGTAATTCTTGCTTTTGTTTTTCTCCTTTTCCTCCAGGGATCTCCACGCTTCAGGATATTGAAATGGGGGTGCAGCATATTTTAGCTGACATGGTTGCTAAAGACAGAGACACGCTTGATTTCATTCGGAAGTTGTGAGTGACTACTTGAGAGTGATCTTGCTTTGTGGGCTGTTCAGGGGACTACGATGCATGTTTACAATAGTGATCATTGAAAGTTTTTACTTCTTATTTTTCTTTAGTAGCAGGAGAAACAACAGGATATATAAAGCAACCTTAAAACAGGACAACAGCAAAACATAAAACAGATAGAAAATAATATTCTAGGGAGTCTGGAACTTGGCCTGTTTTCTTTACTCTAAAGCATAGAAATTATTTTGTTTTGTTTATCTATGATTTATTTTTTCTCTCCCCTCCTCCATCTCCTCTTTTCGCCTCCTCCTCCTCTCTTGTTCTGCCTTTCCTCCCTCATTGCCTCATCCTTCCTTTCTCCCTCTTTCTCTTCCTTTCCTCATTCATACCTGGGATTAAACATGGGCCTCATACTACTGAGTTCAACTTTGACCTTTCAGCGGGTCTTCATAATTCAATGACTAAATCTTGGTTCAGTTTAGAAATGGTCACTAACAACTATTCTGGCTCATTTTTTCCCCTTCCGTTTTAGCTTTTAATTGACTCTGACTGCCTGACTTGGTGAAAAAGAATGAAAGCAGTTACTGGTCTGTTTTCTGTAAAATAGTTTTGGTCTGTTGCATAACTATAGATGGTATCTGAAGTTCAGTTGGTTTTTCTTCTTGAGGTGTCTTCTGTCCATTCTTGCCTTGAGTTTTAGCCAACAGATCTGAAATTTTTGTACCCTGCCTTGATAGGACATTTTGGGCTACTGGCCATAATCAGTGCCCTCCATGGTTGCATATAATCATGCTCTGGAAACCTGTATGGATCTAACCAGGGTGTACAGCATGTAAGGCATGTGCCCAATCGCACTAGCCCCTTATTTAAGCATTTGATGGGAGGTCTGGAGTGATATGTAGATGGTAGAACCTATGCTAGAGTGAACTGGCAGTCTGTTATTAGTGGGCCAATAAACTTTTACAGCAAGGTATTATTTAAAAATATGTTATTTGCTTATGGCTTAGCTTTTGATGACCTTATTTTTAGAGAAGGTATTCCTTTGCCAAGCATTTCTTTTTGTGTGTGTGGTTTTTGGGTCACACCCGGCGGTGCTCAGGGGTTACTCCTGGCTCCATGCTCAGAAATTGCTCCTGGCAGGCACGGGGGACCATATGGGGCACCAGGATTCAAACCGATGACCTTTTTTGCATGAAAGGCAAACGCCTTACCTCCATGCTATCTCCCGGGCCCCTGCCAAGCATATTTTAATTGTGCTTGTTGTCCCTGAACAGGTGTCAAGAGAGATATATTTCCATCCAATCATCTCTGACCAAAGTGTCCTCAAAAAAAGTCAATGAGAAAGATATTGATAAGTTTCAGCTATACAAGAATTTTTCATGTAACATAAGAAACATCCAGCATCATCAGGTAAATAAAAAACTGTTATGTGTATGGATAGTAAGTGTTGATACTCAGCATTTGCTACCATTTTCTTTTGAAGGACTTGAAGAATTTTAAATCAATTGTTTCTTTTTTTTGATAAGTTTTTATAATATTATATGTCTTCCCTATTTCATATGTAGGAAATTCAAGTCCCTTAGAAATTAATTAGTAAGTAACACTAAAAATTATTAGCACCACTGACAGTATCACACTTAACCATGGACTTATGATTTTGAAAAAAAATCTTCTCAGTAATGCTTGGAATTGAGGTCACTTTTAGATCTATCTTTTGTTATTATTGTTGTTGTCTTTTGGGCTACACTTGGAGACACTCAGGGGTTACTCCTGACTCTGTGCTCAGAAATTGCTTCTGCCAGGCTCAGGGGGCCATATGGGTTATTGGGAATTGAACCCAGGTCCATCCTAGATCGGCCACATGCAAGGCAAACACCCTACTGCTGTGCTATCTTTCTGGCCCCTAGATCTTTATTTTCTATATGAAATACAAATTAGAGATTTAGAATCATTTGGAGGAAGCTCCTGTAATTAGTATTTTCAGTCTTTTAATTTCGATTTTCATTTTGCTAATTTTTCTTGTCCGGTAAGTTAGAAATCAAAGCCATCAGACTGGCTTTTCTTGTAGCCATGCCACCATTGTTATTTTTGATCCTCTCCCCTCTTCTGTCTTCTCCCCACTCTTTACTCCTCTCCTCTTCCCTCTACCCTGCCCTTCTGCTGTTCTGAGGTTGTGTCACACAGGCTGTACTGCCACCCCCTTAGCTGTGGAGCTGGAGTCCTTGATTTGGAGTCTTTACTCTTGTTGGGGTATATGCTCTTAGCTGTGCTTCGGTCATACTGACAGAGTTCAGGCACAGCCAGTGGTGATGTGGGGACTGTGAGCTTTGTGGGGTCTGGACCTCTTCTACATGTTGTTCATTTCTTTGTATGTCTGAGTTACTGTCCAGTGGTTCTTTCATTTCAGGCATGGATAATGCATAAATTAATACACATGGTTGTGTTTTTGAAAGCTTTAATAAATCGAGAAAAAAGATAGCTTGTAGAGTATATTTGGCCCGCAGGACATCATTTACTGACCCTTGTTTTAGATTTTTTGTTTATTTTGTTTTTTGTTTTTGTTTTTTTTTTGGCCATACCTGATGACTCTTGAGTTGGTTACTCCTGCCTCTCTAAACCAGGGCTCTCAAACTCAATTTACCTGGGGGCCACAGGAGGCAAAGTCGGGGTGAGGCAGGGCCCCACAAGGGATTTCACACACACACACAAAATGGGACAGCGGGCAGGAGCAGCGGAAATGATGTCTGCGCTAGGCGCAAAGTATTCACGATTATTCGCTTACTGAATATTCACAATAAAAAATCACATTAGTAAGAAAAAAAAATCGCATTAAACATTTGCATACCCCGAATGGATCTACTCGGGGTATGCGATTATTTAATGAGATTTTCTCCTTATTAATGCGATTTTTATTGCAATTATTCGGTAAGCTAATAATGGCGAATACTGTGATATTTGAAGGCCGGCCGTGGGCCACAAAATGCTGTATGGAGGGCTGCAAATGGCCCACAGGCCTCGAGTTTGAGACCCCTGCTCTAAACTCAAAAGAAGTCTGTTCCTGACAGGCATGGGGTACAATATGGGATGCTGGGGATCGAATCTGTCTTTGGCTGTGTGCAAGACAAATGCCCTACCCACTAGGTTATTTTTTCTAGCCCTTCTAGAATATTTCCTAATAAGTACCTTTTTGTGTACAGTATTCTCAGTTCTGATGCACTCACAATTATTTTTTGTGGCCCGAATAGTTGAAAGACACTTTGGGGGGCCGGCAAGGTGGCGCTAGAGGTAAGGTGTCTGCCTTGCAAGCTCTAGCCAAGGAAGGACCGCCGTTTGATCCCTCTGTATCCCATATGGTCCCCCCAAGCCAGGGGCAATTTCTGAGCACTTAGCCAGGAGTAACCCCTGAGCATCAAACATGTGTGGCCTGATAAACCAAAAAAAAAAAAAAAAGAAGAAAAACAGCTTGGCTCTGTGTGTATGGTTATAAATGATTCTTTTTTTGATATGAAAAGCAGATTGAGAACTTTCCTGAATAGAATCATTTTCTGGTAAGTATTAAGTCAAATTATTTTAAGCTTGTCTTACCACAGAGAGGAAGTCCAAGTTTTTGTTAGATATTACTATGGAAATGTGCTAAAAATGTTAAAATAACAGTTTTTGTCTGGTTTTATAAGCTCTATTCATTAGGAATATTGGGGGAAGTTTATTATGAATTGTTGAAACATTTGAATCTGTAAAGTTATTTTTTTCCTTTGTTTTGAGTATGTGTACTATATATATGTAATTGTAAAATAAACTGTGAAATACTGTTTAGTAAGTGCTCTGCATTTGATAACATTTTTGGTTAATCTGTGATCACGCAATATTATATCTTATAATATTACATATTTTATGGTGAAAATCATGTCAGCATTTTTTGAATATATCTCAAAGTTATAGTATGCTTTAAGAAAGGACTCTTATTGTGTGGCATTTTTATTGAAGTACATTTTATGTTGCATCTATTTCATAGCATAGAATTATATGACTGTCCATAATCAATTTTAGTAAGTTTCACCTCCGAGTGAGAAGCTATGTACCCACTAGCAGTCTTTCCTATTTCCCTCCAATTATTTACCTCCTCAATTTTGGGTACCTAGTTTTCTATGTAAATTTGTCTATTCTGGACACATTATGTAATACAACATGGAGTCTTTTTATCTTGCGCTTTCATTTAACATAATATTTTCAAGATTCATACATGTTGTGATATTATAGCAAGAGGGTTTCTCCTTTAGTTTTTGTTTGTTTTGGGCCACATCCGACGGTACTCAGGGATTACTCAGGGGTACTCCTGGCTCTGAGCTCAAAAATCACTCCTGGCAGGTTTGGGGGACCATATGGGAACCCACGTCTGTCCTGGGTTGACTGCATGCAAGGCAAATGTGTTATCGCTCCTGGCCCCAGGTTTTTCATTTATGGCCAAATAATAATCCACTATCTGGAAATAATATATTTAATCCATTTTTCATTCTTATCCTGCACCTTTTTAAAGCCATCTCAGCTGTGTTCAGGGTGCACAGCTTCTGGGGCACTCTGGGGGGCATTTATGGGGCTGGGATGGTACCCAGGTTGGTTGCATGCAAGACAAGTGCCCTCCCTGTGTGCCCTATTGCTCCCACCGTGATGGAGATTTGCTTTTACTTTTTCACTGTTTTTTTTTTTTTTTTTTTTGGGTCACACCCGGTGGCACTCAGGGGTTACTCCTGGCTCTTATGCTCAGAAATCGCTCCTGGCAGGCTCGGGGCCATATGGGATGCCAGGATTCGAACCACCAACCTTCTGCATGAAAGGCAAACGTCTTACCTCTATGTTATCTCTCCAGTCCCATACTTTTTCGCTTTTATAAATAATGGTGCTTTGAGCTTTTTGTATATGGATCTTTGTTTTCATTTCTCTTGGAGTCGACTTAGGAATGGTATTCTCGCCTTAGAGAGATCTTTATGCGAATTTTTTTGTGGGCCTGCCACATTGTCTTCCCAAGTGGCTATACCTTGTGAGGATTCCTGTTTCTGCCTCCCCATCATTGCCAGTTCCCCAGCTTTATAATTATAACCCAATCTTAGCGAATCCTTGCTGAAGTGGTTCCTTACTGTGGTTTCATTTGCATTTCTTGTGTCATTTAATGATGTTGTTGAGGATCTTTCAGGTACTTTGTGAATACTTCTCTTATTTTTGGATAAATGTCTTTTCATATACCTGTTATATTTTTTAATTAGGCCTGTCTTCTTATTGTTGAGTTTTGAGTAATTTATGTGTTGAAGACAGATAAATGTCTATTATGTGACACTAGATTTACAAAGCTTTTCTCCAAAACGGTGTGTGTTTTCAATGTCTTCCCCTCTGTTGCCTGTGTGTCTGGGGTGCTACACTAGGTTGTGGGGCTACCTGGGATTGCTTACCTGGTTTCAGTGCTTACGTATTTTTAGTTTGGTGCTCAGTGAAGGTGGACACTTCAATTATGAAGCTTTCCTACCTAATTATAGTGTTCTAACCCATTTGGTTGCAATATGCCAGAGATTTTTAACATTTTGTTGTAGCACCACGGGTCCCAAACAGGAGAGCCGTTGGGATCAAGTGTGGGTAGGTGGGTTGATACAAGCGGCCAAAGTCACAGACTCACTGCTTCAGATGTGCATGAGAAAGAACTAAATGGAAGTTCTTCTTAGGGCCCTGTTTTCACTTAGTGTGTGTGTTTGTGTATTTGTCTTTGTGTTACTGTGAATTGAACCCAAGGCCTTCTCATACATGTAGAACCTGAACTCTGCAACTGAACCACATTCTCACTCTTATTTTCACAGTCTTGGTATTTTCATATTTTTGGTGCTCATGTTGGAGTTATAAAATTACAGTTTTGTTTATTCCCACTGACTAGACTAAGAATATTGTGTTGAATAGAAGGTGCTAGAGTAGACAGCCATGCAATCTTAGAGGGAAAAGAATCCTTTCACCGTTAAATACAATGCTCTGTGTGGCTTCTGTTTGTTTGTATTGGCTTTTCGGCCGTGTCTGACATACTCCTGGCTATGTGCTCAGGCATCACTTCTGGGTATTCTTTTTTTTTTTTTTTTTTTTTGGTTTTTGGGCCACACCCGGTGACGCTCAGGGGTTACTCCTGGCTTGGGGGACCATATGGGAAACCAGGTGATCGAACCGCGGTCCTTCCTAGGCTAGCGCAGGCAAGGCAGGCACCTTACCTCCAGCGCCACCGACCGGCCCCACTTCTGGGTATTCTAAGGGGGGATCCTGTGTATTGATGAAGATTGACTCAGTGTTAGTTGCATGTAAGTTAAGTATCTTTGCCCCTGTTATAGCTCTCAGCTTTTATGGGTATTTTATTTTCTTATTTTTTGGGTTTTGGGCCACACCTGGAGACGCTCAGGGGTTACTCCTGGCTATTTGCTCAGAAATAGCTCCTGGCAGGCACCGGGGACCATATGGGACTCCAGGATTCGAACCAACCACCTTAGGTCCTGGGTCGCCTGCTTGCAAGGCAAACACTGCTGTGCTATCTCTCCGACCCATTTCTTTTGTTTTAATTTCCTTTTCTACGTCTATTGAGGTGGCATGGCTCACAATATTGTAATATTGTTAATACTTTTTTTTTTTTTTTTTTTTTTGGTTTTTGGGCTACTCCCGGTGACGCTCAGGGGTTACTCCTGGCTATGCACTCAGAAGTCACTCCTGGCTTGGGGAACCATATGGGAAACCGGGGGATCGAACCGCGGTCTGTCCTAGGCAAGCGCAGGCAAGGCAGGCGCCTTATCTCCAGCGCCACCGCCCGGCCCCTATTGTTAATACTTTTGATGGTAATTTTATATGTTCATCATTACTATGCTATTGAGTATTTTTCCAGTGTCCTTTATCCCCATAAGGAAGTTACCCCTGTCACTAATGTAGGTATTGTTTTCAATGATGAATGGCATTTATATTTTGATAATAATTCCCTTTGACTTTAAGAGGTGATTATATAAATTGTGTTACTCCTTTGAGGTAATATATCACTCAAATTGAGTTGTTAGTATTAAACCATACATACATGCATACCTAAAGACAAAAATCCCTCTTGACCCTGGAATATAATTCTTTTGTACTAGGTTTGACTTACTAGTATCTCTTATTGAAAATTTTTACATCTGTGCGTTTATGAAACTTTGGTTTGTGCATTTCTTTTGTGATAGTCTTGTATATTTTAAATTTCAGGGAAAATTAAGACAAGTAGGGAAGATTTCTTATTTATAGAAAGACTTTATAACAAATCGATTTCATTTATTTAAAGATCTGATAGAATTTAGCATTGAATCTATCCTGCCCTATTCTTTTCATTGTAGGAAACTTTCTATTTATGTCTCATTTAGATTTTAAATATCTTTTTTGTTTGTTTCTGGGCTATTCGCTCAGAAATCGCTCCTAGATTGGGGAATCATATGGGACGCTGGGGGTTGAACCCAGGTCTGTCCTGTGTCAGCTGCGTGCAAGGCAAATGCCCTACCACTGTGCTATCGCTGCGGTCCCTGGATTTTACATATCTTTAATGTTTTTAGTAGTTGCTTTTTGTTGTTAGGTTGGTTAGTTGTTCATTCTGGGATCAGCACCACGTGGTCACTCAATCATCACTTGGTCCAACCTTGGAGGCCGCTGACAACTACGGGGGAGTTGAGCCAGGTATCTCCATCAGCAGTGACCCAAGCTGTTTCACATCGACCCCTTGTGTTGAACCCACAGCCCAGTTGGTTGAGAATCCCTTGTGGTGCCTTCAGGTCTCCTGAGTACTCCTTGAGAGGGCCAATAAAGTTTTTTTTTTTTTTTTCAGTGAGATACCTTTATTTTTATTTTTTTTTTTATATAAGATGAAGATGATAGTGGTGGTTCTGAAAATTAAATGAGATAACATGTGAGTAGTTCTTAAGGTTTCCAGTGACAATTTCACATGTTTGTATTTACCTTAGCAAGTCTAACATGCATATTCCTCTAATTCCAGATGTCCAAAATGTTTAGTAAATAAAATGAGAAGTGCAATTTTAGGTCACCAAAGTCATTTCCTATAAATATCAGACTTTTACCTGCATTCAGAAGCTTGAGAAACTATTAAAATGTTATGCTTGACTTTAGTGCTGGGAATGAAATGGATTTAAAAAGTCAATTTACTGATCATTATATGATTTTTCTGCATCACCAATCTTTGGCCTATATTTTTATACTCAGATTCTTGCCATGAACCGTGGAGAAAATTTGAAGATCCTGACTGTTAAGGTCAACATTCCTGATGGCATAAAGAATGAGTTCTGTAGATGGTGTCTTCAGAATAGGTGCGTGGAGAGACTTTTACCAACCTTCCTATCTTTCCCTACCATATTGACAAGTCCTATGGTGACTTGGAAAGATGATTAGAATCTGCAAACAAACATACTACCATAGGTTTATTACCCCTTTTATTTATTTATTGAATTGCTTTATTTGAAGACTATATTCCATACTTGACATAGTTGACTATAATACATTTGTTTCCAGGTAAGTAGGAATGAAATTATTAAAAAAAAAAAAGACAGTGACAAGAAAATTTGTGAAAATTATGGTATCTCGTAATGAGGTTGTTAAGTCATTGTCAGGAGATTTAGGGAGCTCTTGTTGCTAGCTGATCATACTGTTACTTCTTTTGTCTCTGAACAAAAGGTGTATGCATTGTTGTCTAAATTGGTGTGTTCCTACAGGGATGACAGTATTGAACAATTAGAGTTGTTCAGGAATTCCAAGCACTCTCGCTAATACTACAGCTTTTGTGATGTGTGGTTTTGGCTTCCAGGACTGTTGGAAGTATGAGACTGCTGAAGGAGGAGGTAGGGTAAGAAGGGAGCCAATACTCACTCCAAAAACATCTTGAAAGCATCCTTTTTATTTTTTAAAGTAATCTATTACTGCTTTGCAATACTACACACTTTCGACATCTAGCTTTCTAGGTCTGAATGAGTGAATACAACACAGCCAGCTCCAAAGTTCTGAGATCGCCTTCCCCATTCCTTCCACCGTCACCCTTTTCCCTCTGGGAAGCACCCTAGTTTTCACCTAGTTCAAGAGTGAATTTCATTGTGGTTGGTAGTTTGGTCACTTTAAAATTCATATTCTTTTTTGGTTTTTGGGTCACACCCGGTAGAGCTCAGGGGTTACTCCAGGCTCCATGCTCTGAAATTGCTCCTGGCAGGCACGGGGGACCATATGGGGCACCGGGATTCGAACCGATGACCTTTTTGCATGAAAGGCAAACACCTTACCTCCATGCTATCTCCCGGGCCCCTAAAATTCATATTCTACAGATTAAAAATATAACAGTTGTCTTTTGCTTCTTTACTTCACTCGCTACACATCATCCATTTTGTCACAGAAAGCACAAGTTCATCTTTTTCAGTGGCACAGTCATACCATTTTACGTATTTACCACAGCTCTTCCCCTCTTCCCTTTTTGCTTTTATTTCTCCAAAATGTTTGCTTGTTTATTTTTGTGTTTCAGCTACGCATTGTGATGGAAGCAAGGAGTGCCAGGTGTCCAGCCTGTGCCTCCCACATCCAAAGCCATGTGCTCTACGCATTGAGTTATCTCTCCTGCCTATACAGTGTCTAAAATTTTTTTGTTGGGACCAGAGAGATAGTACATGTGGTTAGGTACTTGCCCTGCATGCAGCTGACTTGGATTTGCTCTTGGGCACCATGTATGGTTCCATGAGCACTACCAGGGTGACACCTGACACAGAGCCAGGAGTCAACAGTGAGAGCCCATGGATGTGTCCCCAGATCAAAATGTGATTGTTTTTGTAGTGATTTACTTTAGTGTTGTATAAGTTTTAGTCTTTGTTTAGAATTGCTTCTGCTCCTCACCCCAGTGCTCCTGTCCTGCCTCCACTGGCCCATATCCTTTCTTGCCCCTTTCATTTCTGCTTGCCAGCCTCAGTTCTGTGGCAGTATCTCAGGCCAGTTATATTTCCTTGTTTTGTTTTCTTATACTCTGCATATGGGTGAGATTATCTATTATTTGCCCTGTTCTCTCTGAATCACTTCATGATTACAACAGCTGCCAGTTCTATCCAGGTTGTAGTTAAATTGAAATGCAAGATTTCATCTTCTAGTTGATAGTATTCATTCCTCTGAGTATAAACACTGCAATTTCTCTATACTGTCATATGTTTTTGAATATTGGAATTGGTTCAGGTCTTGGCTGTTGTAAGTAGTGATTCAGTAAACAAGGTATGCATATATTTTTACAAATTAATGTTTCTGTATTCATGTGGTATGTGCCAAGGGAAGGAACTACTGGGCTTTGCGGAAATCTTATTTAAATTTCTTAGACATTTTAATACTGCTTTGTAAAGCCTGAATAAGAGGACAGTTCACTTAGCAGTGAAGGGACCTTTTTTGGTGTTTCCCTATGACCTCTAACAGCATTTTTGTTAAAAACCATTGCCACTGAAATGACTTGATAACCTGTTGATATAATTTGTGTTTTCTTTTATCAATGATGATAAACACTTCATATGCTGTCGATATTACAGGCAATGTTTGTTTAATTTCTCTCCTCATTTTTTAAATTTAGTTACTTGTTTTTTGTTGTTGAGTTTTGTGGTTTTTTTTTTTTTTTGGATTTTTTTGGGCCACACCCAGTGACGCTCAGGGGTTACTCCTAGCTATTCGCTCAGAAGTCGCTCCTGGCAGGCATGGGGGACCATATGGGGAACCGGGGGATCGAACCATGGTCCGTCCTAGGTTAGCGGAGGCAAAGCAGACACCTTACCTCCAGCGCCACTGCCCAGCCCCCGAGTTTTGTGTTTTATATGTCTTGGATATTTGTCTTTGTTTGCTAATGTATATTGTGTGCAAATATTTCCTCCCAGTTAACAGGATATCTTTTGTACTTGATTCCGAGTTTTTTTTCTGCAGTGCAGAAACCTTGTAGTTTGTTTGCTTTTGATATTCATTTACTTATTTGCTTTGGGGTCACATATTTGAAGACATCTCTGAAATCAACAATTTGGAGAATTCTGCCTTTATTTTCTATATTGTATTTTTGTTCCATTTACTTGGATCTCATATCATTTTGTGTTAACTTGTTTGGGTTATTTTGGGTTAGACCAAGTAGTGTTCTGCTTCTTGTGTTCAGGGTTCACTCCTGAAAGTGCTCAAAGAACTATATGTGATTTTGGGACTCAAGCTAGGGTTAGCCATTTGCAGGAATAGGCCCATAGCTCCTGTACTCTCTTGCTGGCTTCTTGAATTAACATTTTAGGTGTCCAGTTTCACTTCTTCACATGTGGCTAACAAGTTTTTTTTAAATCATTTATTGAAGAAGTTTTCTTGCTCTAGTTAATGCTCTTAGCCACTTTGTAGTAAATTATCTGTTCATACATCTGAGGAATGATACTTTCTGGGCTCTCAAGTCTTTGGTCTGCAAGTTCATTTTAAGTTCATTTTTTATTCCAGTAATACATTATTTTGAAGATTAAGGAAGGCAATGCCTCCTGTCTCTTTTTTCAGGAGTGTTATAGCTAGTCTGGGAATTTTATATTCCAGATACATTTCAGAAGTATTTGCTCTATGTCCTTGGAAATTTTGATGGGAATTGCATCGGATCTGTATAATGCTTTCAGTTAGAAATAAATTTATTCTAATTATAAATGGGTGTCGAATTTTGTCAAGTACTTTCTCTGCATCTGTTGACATGAGCATATGATTTTTCTCTTAAATGGTACATCACTTAGTTTACTTGTGTGTCTCTTGACTCATGTGATGTTTTTGTTATTGTTATTATGTTATTGTTGAATTTGGTTTGCTAACATTTTGTTGAGATCTTTATTTCTATCTTCATTAGGGAAATAAATGTTCTGCATTTTCTGTTTAGAACGGTGTCTGCTTTTGGTAATATTGATATCCTTCTAGTAAAAAGTATCAAAGAGTTTTTGCTTCTTTGACTTTTCTGGAAGAACTTGAGAAGGGTAGGTAGTAGGTACTTTTGGACAGTTTGGGACAACTTATTAATAAACCCATGTGGTCCAAGACTTTTGCTTGGAGAAAATTTTTGATAAGTCTGGCAGTTTTTTTGGCAATTGTATGCTCAGGTTTTTCGATGTCCTCTGATTCAGCATTGGGAAGTTACAGGATTCTACTAATTTGTCCATTTTTTCTGGGTTCTCTAATTTCTTAGTATAAAGTTATTCATAATAATCTTGTATGGATTTTTATATTTCTCTTGTGCCTGATCTAATTTCTCTTTCATTTCTGATTTGACTCATTAGTTTTCTCTGTTGATCTTATTTATTTTTTCAAAAACCCAGCATTTGGCTTAATTGATGCTTTTATATTGATTTCTAAATTGTTGATTTCCACTCTAATTTTAATTTTATCCCTCCTACTTCCTTTGTATTTCCTTTGTTCTTTTTCTTGTTTCTTGAGATGTGATGTTAGAACACTTACTTAAGTCTTGTTCTTTGAATAACTGTAGTGCTATGAAATTCCCTCAGTACAGCTTTACTATGTCCTTATGTTCTTCTTGAGTTCTTGTTTGTTTTTAGGACTCCTTTTATTTCTTCTTTGATCTTTCTGACCCTATGGTTGTTTAGTAGTATGTTGTTTAGTTTCCATGTGTTTCCATTTTTCTTGACTTTCTTTTTGTGATTCATTCCCACTTTGAAAGCATTGTAGTCTGAGGAGTTCTTCATTTGATGTCTATCTTTTTGGCTTTATGGAAACTTGTTTGGACCCATGTGTACTGCAGGTTTTGGAAACTGGAGAGCCCTTTACATGCCCATTAAGCTAGGCTCTTATAGTTCTTTCTTAAGGCTGTTTTCTTTATTTTTTGTTTAATTGATCATTCAATGGTGAGAAGTGAGTGTTAAGCCCCTCACGTACTATGGTATTGCTTTCAATATCTTTCTTCAGGCCTATTGATTCTCCTTTGGTGCATGTATGTTAATGAGTGTTAGATCTTGCTGTATAGACTCCTTACATTATGTAATTATATAATGTGTATCTCATATTGCTTTCCTTTAAATTTAAAACATTTATTTAGGGTTTTTTTTTTTTCCTTTTTGTATTCTGGTGGCACTTAGGAGCTATTTCTGGCTATGGAATTCACTAGAGGTGAACCTTAGTGAAAGACCATTTGTGGTGCCAGAGATTGAACCATGTGCCAGACTTATGCTAGGCCAACGCCATACCAGCTTTCTGCCTAGACTTTTGCAGGTAGACATGTGGAAGGCACATTTGCAATCCACAGAGATCATTGCATGCAGTAAGTGTGCCACCATATCCGGCTACCACTGTTACCCCACAGTTAGTTGGCTATCACTTGTGCTGGTTTGAGTAGCAGCTCTCTAAGTCCTGTGCTCATTCGAGCTAACCAGAACCCAGGCTGCTGTGTCCTAGACATTGTAGCACAAATCAGCTTTGACTCTGCATCCTTCGGTGGGTCCTAGTGCCTCTCTGTGGTCCATTTTTGGATGCATCTGGTATATTCATTCTTACTTTACCTATTTTCTTGAATCAAATCATTCGGAGACTAGGTGAAACTGCCAGTACCCAGAACCACTTTGGAGGGAGAATGTGGGTTTGCCTTTCACCTGTGGCACCTCCTGTGGTAGTTTCCCCCAATCTGGAGTTCTGGCCTGATGCTTCTTTTGCCACAGCACTGCAGCTAGTGAGGCTCAGACCTGCTTGTACTGAACAGACTTCTTGCCCATGGAAAGTCAGAGGGTGTGGGTGACTTTTCAGGCCACCATTTTCCCTGCACCTCTCCTCTCCCTGTTTCTCTTTATCTCTCCCCAGCCCTGGGAGGTGTTCTAGTTAATTCTTTGCAGACGCTTGTCATTTGGAAATGCCCACAGAGCTGTTGGCTGATAATGCCCTGCATTTCCAGTGTGGAGACTCAGAAATGTATTTTCTCACTGAATTGACCTCTTAAAATCAATATGTTATATCAATCTTTGCCTCTTGATGCCTTTTCTGGTTAAAAGTTTATTTTATTTCAGATGAGAATAGCCGTTCCTACCCTTTTCTCCACATTACTAGCTTGGAAGCCTCTCTGTAGTATAGCATTTAGTTTAAAATTATGTTTGTATATATGTTGAAATGAGACTCTTATATGCTCAGATCAGTAGCTTTCCACTGTCTTACACCTTTGGGCAAGCACCACTCATGGGTTGGTGGTTAAAAATCTGGTGCCAGGTGGTTGTAGATATTGGCCCTTTTTTTTTTTAGTTAAATCTATTCAGTCCTTGTGACATGTAATTACTGTCACAATGTAATAGGAGGAAGAAAGCACTTATGTTCTGCCTAAAAGCACTTTATTTTGGGTTAAAATACAAAATGGTATTCTGTTCAAAATAATATTCATCTACGTAAGAAATTAATTTAGTTGCTATTTGGTAACCTCTGGTTATTGCATTAGAAATGCTTATTTTACCTTTAAAATTTAATGTCCTAGCTGAGATAGTTGACGGTATCCCTTGAGTATATTAATGATTTATTAGAAATCGTTATTTTCTTATTCAGTTGTGTTTTATTAATGGCTTCTATTTAAGAGCCACTAAAGGACAAGGCAGTGAGATGCTGTAAATGGATGAAAATACAGAAGAGATCTAATACTACATCTGCCCATTTTTACCTTGCCTTTTCCTTATCCACTGACAGTTGGGCGCCATATAACATGTATATTCATTAGTAAGTCTGCAGATCAGTTGCTGGGCAAAACAGTGTAGCCTAGAGCGGTTTGTGTTTTATTCTAGAGTGACCAGGGGCAATGGTAAAAATAGTTTCTCCCTTATATCAGTGAGACAAAACGTAAGGAAATAAAGATATAGTGCTCCACTGAGCTCCTGTGTTATAGCAAATCATTTTATTTTTCTTACAGTGCTGGATATTGGGAGATAAAAAAATACAGGTCATTTCAGGCATAGTTTAGTTCATAGCAGTGCTTTAATAGTTCTTTTGGAGGGGTAACTTGCTTATATCTTAGGAATTTAGGAAGTTGATAATTTTTGAAATGCTTTGGAGGCCCTTCCTAGACTAGGAAATATTCAGTTTACACTCCCAGTTTACACATGACCATGTTTATCAAGTTTTTTTTTTGGGGGGGGGATGGGGAGAGGCCCACACGGCAGTGCTCATGGGTTGTTATTCCTGGCTCTGCACTAAGAAATCGCTCCTGGCAGGCTTGGGAAACCATATGGAATACTGGGGATTGAACCCAGGTCTGTCCCAGGTTAGCTGTATGCAAGGCAAAAGCCCTACCACTGTGCTATCACTCTGGCCCCAAAATGTTTACCAAGTTTAAAAAGTAAGAACTTGAGTGTCATATTTTCAGACATTGCTGGCTCATCTCACAGACTGTTGCTTTGTCTTCCCTCAAGATTTTACCCCTTTTCTTTTTCACTTTCTTTCCCTTCTCCTAAATGTCTTTTCATGACCGTTGTGTGAGTTTTAATTGGACTTTTCTGTAGGTGGAGACCACGTGGCTTTGCACGGCCTGAGTTAATGAAGATTTTATATGATTCTCTGGATGATTCTTTCAAACGCCTTATTTGTCCTCTTCTCTGTAGAGAGTTCAGGTATGCATTTTGTATTAATTTTGTGTGCTGTTTATTCTTATGTATGATAACAAGCCAGTTAAAACGTGAAATAAAAGGTTAATCCCATTAAGTATTCAATAGAGCTGAGTCAGAATCACAGTCTAAAATTTAAGCTTAGATTTATTCTAGAGAAGTAGTGACATCCATAGTTCATAAAACAGCTTTTTTCATGATAAGCTTTTCAGATCTTGAGCACATGAAGTGTCCCCCTTCCAGTCTTGCCATTTCATGACCAGCCCAAACAAATGGTTTCATTTATGGAAGATCTGACTTGAGAGAAGCAAACTGAAAAGTTAGTGGCATATTAGTTGAAGACAGTTTTTAGAGGTTAAAAAGCCAAAAAGTGGGCAAGGAAGTCAGAAGCACACATAAGGCAAGCATCTTATCACTGTACCATCTCTCTGGCCCTTAGAGATGATATTTTATTGAATTTTTGTTAAGTAGAAGAGTAGTATAAAGTTTAGTTTCCAAGTCATTTGTAGACATTTTTATTTGTACCTTACAGATATTTTTATCCTAACAAAATTTTTAAGATTAGGAGGCCAGAGTGATAATGCATTGGTAAGGCATTTGCCTGGCACGTGGCCAACACAGGACGGACCCTGATTCAAATCCCAGCAACCCACGTGGTCCCCCAGGCCTGCCTAGAGGTACTTCTGAGTGTAAAGCCAGGAGTAACCTCTGAGCACTGCCGGATGTGACCCCAAAATGAAAAAAAAATTTAAGATTAGGCATTATTAATTTGTCTGGTTAAAATTTGGTTGTGAGAGAAAAAAATTCTTAAATGTTTTTAGGCCACATATATTTAACATTTTCTTTTCCAAAACACTGCCCCATTTTAGAATTCTAGCCTGTAAACAAAAATCTGCCAAAAAAAAAAAAAAAAAAGC
>PVKC010021498.1:0-18122 GCA_004027635.1 Crocidura indochinensis | reverse complement strand
TGGGGAACCATATGAGATGCCGGGGATTGAACCCAGGTCTGTCCCAGGTAAGCCACGTGCAAGGCAAATGCCCTACCACTGTGATATGTACTCCAACCCAGAAGACACTTTTTTTTTTTTTTTTGGTTTTTGGATCACACCCGGTAGTGCTCAGGGGTTACTCCTGGCTCCATGCTCAGAAATTGCTCCTGGCAGGCACGGGGGACCATATGGGGCACCGGGATTCGAACCGATGACCTTTTGCATGAAAGGCAAACGCCTTACCTCCATGCTATCTCCCGAGCCCCATCCAGAAGACACTTTTTAACACTTCTATCCATAGATAAACTGTTATCAAATGCTTCCACACTAAGTGTAAGAGAGAAGGAAAATGATTTCCATAGATCCTCCAATTTTTATTGCCTTCCAAATATATATTTATTATCTATATTTCAGTTACAGTTTCAACCGAGGGTTTTGTTGTTATAAAGAATATTCAAGTAAATTTAATATAAAATGGCACTTATTTTATCATCTAATCTTCAGCTGCACTTAGAAATTTCTGGAGAAAATTAATGTGCCATTATCCTATAAAAGCTAAGTATCTGCGTAGAATTCAAACAGTATTGTTGGCATTCACGACTTGGTCTTGGCTTATTTTGACATTTTGCACCACTGAAAATGGCTTGCATAATATGGCTCTCAGAAAGAGCATCCTTCTTTCATCCTTAATCCCTTGGGAAATGGATGTGCTTGCCTTAGTCTGTATATAAGGGCAAGGTCTTAGAGAAGTCTAGACTGACCGAACAGGAACCTCAAAAACTTTCTGCTGCTTTCCATAATTCTTCAGTGAAGAAGGCCTCACAATCTTATCTATTATAATGGACATATATTCACTAAAATAACCTTCTACCTCTTTATTGTTAGCATGGAAATTCTTTATTTCATTTTATTTTTATTTTTGAATACATTTTCTTTATTTAGGCACAATGATTACAAGCATGTTTGTAGTTGGGTTATAGTTATAGAAAATAACACCATGGCAATCCTTTAGATTTGTTTCGATAATTACCTAGATTTTTACTTGAATTTTAGTCTTTATTATGTTTCCTAATTTATTGTGCACACAGCAAGTAACTATATCTTGAGTGCCTTATTTGAATGTTGGACTAAAATTAGGAAGAACTAACAGAGTTCTGTTGACTCCCTGTAGTCCTGTCTGGATTTTGAAAGAAACCTTGATGGAACTGTACTGAGGGAACTGCACAGTCACTGTACCAGCCTACAAGTGTGACAGGCAACCAAATTCCTAGACCAGCTTCATGTTCACATGAGAGTGTTTTTACAATGTCACATGGTGTCAGGGAAAGAATACTTCTGTTTGTGGAAGTAAATTCATGGACCACTGCAATGAGCAAATAAATGAAGACAGCACATTGATCACTTCAAAAGTGGGACTAATAAATTAAAATTAGTAGAGTTTCAGTGGACATAACCCTATAGCCTTCTAGGATTCAAAAAAAGCCTGGTGGCAATGTAGCCTTCTGTTATGTAATCCTGGGAATTTGAGATATACCTTATGGTCCACATGAAAATTAGTAGCAAAATCAAAGTACATGTAAAATTGTATATAATAAATAAATAAAATCATTTTTGTTTGTTGAATCTTATATTTGAACTTAACAATCATGTCCTCTAAAATTGAATATGAAATTCACTTACATTTCAGTTAAAATATTGGCCTAGAATAATCTGTAATTATTTTGAAAGTATTTGTGAAAATATTTAAAATAATGGGTGGAGCCATGTACAGAACATACATGCACAGGTGCATATCCTTTTGGACCCAGAGGGCTATGTTTCTTTCCAGGGATCTCCAGGTGTAGCAAGGGTCAATACATATATGAACTACTGTTCATGAGCTAATGGGGAAGGCATCTGTGACTTATGTCTCTTCTCTCTTTTCCAGTGCAGACTGGAATTACTTAGGACCTTGCAAAAGCAGACTATAGGTACAGCTGATAGAAGACGAGCTCCAAGAAGTCATAGAAAGAATCCATCTTTCTCAGAGCTACCTAGGGAGCAAATACTCTTCCATTAGTTGTGTCTGCTGGTTTCTATACAGTCTGCAGTTTCTATACAGAGGTCAGTTCTTTATCCCACTTAGCTGCCCTATTTTGCTTGAGTGTGGCACCGTGATTGGCAGCAAGCAATGGTCACACTCATCCTTCATTCCCAAGAGAATGAATCCCCTAGGGCTGCTAACTTAGAAAAGGAACTGGGAGGTTTAAAACAACAGAAATGTATTCTCTTGCATTTGACAAAGATAGAAGTCTGAAGTCAAGGTTTTGGCAAGATCATGCTTCCCACCGAGTATTGGGAATAAACCTTTTCTTTAAATCTTCTCCTAGTTCAATCCCTAGAAATGCAGTCTGTTTTCTATCTCCCCATTAAAATACAAATGGTGTTTCTCCCAATGGTGTTAATATCATCTCTCTTTACATGTATAGCTGTTCAATTTGTCTTGTTATATGGACATCTGTTAAATGGAATTAAGACTGACTCTAATGACCTAATTTTAACTGGATTACTTCTGAAAAACTATCGCATTTGTTTTCCCTAGTATTGGGGTTTGAGACTTCAAAATTTTTTTGGTAGAGAGAAGATTAAATTAAGCCTCCTGCCAGAAGAAAGAATTGTTGGAGTCTTTTTAGCCAGGGTGTTGGAATGAAGGGGGGGGGGAAGAGAGGAGAGAAGGAGAGGAGAAAGAAGACAGGGGGAGAGAGAGAGAGAGAGAGAGAGAGAGAGAGAGAGAGAGAGAGAGATGTATGTGCTCTAATGTTCCAGAACCACTTGCTGACTTTTCCTTTGCCTTGGAGCCATATGTTCCTCACAAAATCCTAGGGATTTTATTTAAATGCTCTTGACTCAGAGCCAGATTTCTAACAATTTTGAGTGACAGCTGACAGATCTGATGATTTGTTAGACTCCAGCTTCTTGTGGAAGATGATGAAGCAAGAATTTTCACGTCTTTTGCCTTTTTAAGGGCATCAGGTGAAACCATAGATACAAGGACAAATGCACATACTAACTGGGTCACTCAAGAAACATTTGTAGGACACCTATTATAACTTGGAGAGTTTATGTGACATGAATAGGAATGTATATATTTTTATAAAACACATCATAGCACATCATAGTGTGCTATTATAATTTGCATGCTGGAACATATACCTACTCATAGACAATAATTCTTGGCAATCTAAAAATAGATAGATCTAGAATATGTTTCAACTGCATTGGGAAGGACATGTAAGAGGGTAATTAGGCATAGAAAAGAGTAAGGTCAGAGGCATGGGAGAAAGAGAAATTTGGGATGTTAAGGGAAATTGCTATACCCTGAAGATCAGAGGGAATGAGCAGCGATCTGAATATTTTTTATGGCAAAATTGTCACATTTGCATGTTAGGAAGTTGGCTTTGGTGAATATTGTGAAGGATGTATTAAAACAACAAGGACAGACTTTTACACTTATAGTATTTTGAAATATCTATAGAATCATTTTAGTTGTCAAAGTGCCTGAGAATTGACATCAACATTTCATGGATAAGGTCCAAAGATAATAATATTTCCGAGAAATATAGAATAATCCCACAAATATTTTCACACAAAGATACTCCTTCCCAAATGCTCCTCCCTGAGAAATATGGGATAAAATGAAGTATAATTCTGAAATATAGAATTTGTTTAGTTTGCAGTTAGCTGCTATATTAATTTGCAATTGATTCGCTTTACTTTTGCATCCATATGCACAACAAAACAACCACCCCTGTTCATGCTTCATATGATATGGAACAAGCAGACTGTAGGTTGTGTGTAATTCCCAGTTGATCAGGCACACCAATATTTTCTTTCTTTCCTGAGAAAATTTATCTTAATACAATACAATGAGTAAGGTAGTAATAAAGGAGACGATTGAATTTTTAAGCATAAATCAGCAGCTCCTGTGGTACTTAGTAACTATTGGTAACAGATTATTTGCATGCCTGTTGTAACTGACAATTCAGCAGCAGGTCCCGATATGATGAAAATCCACAAATCTAGAGAGAAATAAAGACGGCAGCCAGAGTAAGGCAGATGGAGAAAAGATAAATTTTAAAACATCCTAAATTAAAAACAAACTAGGTAGTTGAAACCTATTCTCTAGAGCTTTCTGAAATGTTTTGGAAATGTTAGGTATATAGAAAAGTACAGAAATAAGTTGACCCCAAGATAACTCAGTTGATAGAATGCCTGCAAGGCTGATATGAGGTTGAAAGCATGATCTCTGTCAACACCCCACACACCCAAGAGACACTGCCGTTTAGGATCCACAGTGATGCTACAACAAAGTGAACACAAAAATCTCAAATACAATCAAGTTTATTGGCATATAACCAATCCCTGAGTCACTGCAACAAAAACAAGGGAAGGGAAGGAGCAGGGGGAAGAATCAGTAACACAAGTCAATCTCTCAGCTCTCACTCCAGACCCACTACATCAGAATCTATGCAGAGGGACCCAGGATTCAAACAGGCTCTCAGTTGCTGTTGCTGCTTCAAAGACAGCCCTTTGACCCACATATGTAGCTGGCTTTATATGGCTTATCATGATCTCTCTCCCCCTTAACCATGGAGGGACACCTGCAGTTGCCAGAGTCCTTTCATTATTTTGATAGCACAATGGGACTTTTATGGAATCTTCTTAGCCCCTTTATACATTCCCAGACCTCTAGCCCCCCCCCTCGCCCCCCAAAGCATTGGAAACCAAACTTTTATCCTTGTCTGATTATATATGTTCTTTTTAAAACCTGAGCCCTGGTGATCTAGATTCTTCTTGTGCACAATGCCAGCTAACCTCTCTGTTTGCCCCAAGAACTAATTAGAGTCATTCTGTTTGCTGAGATTTTAGCCACTATCTCCCTGGCAGAATTTAAAGGATTCTGTGTGTAAACAAATCTGCATTTGTATCCTTTTTGTGCAAAAATAAAATAAAATAAAATAAAATAAAGGAGGCCTACAGAGTGAGCATATAAAAAATCACCACAGTAAAATATATCTTTCCTGCAATCTACCCCAGCAAAACACACAGAGCCTGGTTCTCCATAGAGCAGAAGATAAAGTTTTTGATGAAAATGCCTATGGCTTTGAGGAAGATGTATAGAAACTAGGAGGACAAGGGGACTATTTTGCCAGCAAGGGAGTTACTGACTAAAAGTAGTGAGAGGACAATGTGGAAAAATAAAAATAAATGTGTTTGGGTCTGGCGAGGCGGCGCTAGAGGCAAGGTGTCTGCCTTGCATGCGCTAGCCAAGGAAAGATGGCGACTGCGGTTTGCTCCCCCAGCATCCCATATGGTCCCCCCAAGCCAGGGGCAATTTCTGAGAGCTTAGCCAGGAGTAACCCCTGAGCATCAAAAGGGTGTGGCCTGAAAAACCAAAATAAATAAATAAATAAATATATAAATAAATAAATAAATATGGGGTAGATATATTGTTACCCCTCTCCCAACTTCCTGCCTAATCTCACCTGGATGGTGAGACCCATACACATCTGGGAGAGTCTGCGGTTGGTAATCAAGGGGTTGCCTGGGGGAGAGGAAGAGAATGAGAGAGAGAGAGGAGGAGAGAGAGACAGAGACAGAGAGAAAGATACAGAGAGAGAAGATACAGGATGGATACAGAGCAGCAGTAAGAGACTGCTTACCTTAGAAGCTACACATGATAGTTAGGGCCTTGTAATAAAGCTAGATGTCTTCTGAAGCTTCAACTGACTGCCTGTGAAATCATTTGTTTGTCATCACTACACCTACAGACCTGCCAGCTGAAGGGGTTGCAGGTGCTGGGCGGAACAGTGAAAGACCTCACCACCATCCACAACCCAGGAACTATATAATTAATAATTCATAGAACAATATGTGTTTGTATATATGTATATGCTAAGGTTTTATACCCACAGAAAAGCTGGACTTCAAACAATAACCAAATAAAAACCAGAAAAGCTCAACTTCTGTTATCCTTCCCAAGAAAGGAAAATATTAGGACAATACCAACCAAGGAAGACAAAGAATCTTTTGGTATGGTGTGGATTTTCTAAAAGCTATAAAGGGAAGGATGAGCTGAACTGCTTTCTCTACCTCTTTACTAAAGACAAAGGAGGGAGAGAAAAAGAAGAATAATTCCCTATAGTGCAAGAAACTCCCAACTCTTGTTCCCCCATATATCTGCAAGTGAGTCTGACTTCTTCTTTAGGACAGTGCCTCTATTCCATCAGAAAGGAAATGGAAAAATTAAAATGCTCTCCACAAATCAAAAACTACATGCATGTTTGGGGTTTGTAGGCTATCTGGACCTGTTTTTCCTCTCTACTTTAGACTGTTGCTATCTTTATCTCTTTAAGAGGAGGGTTTGGACCACACCAGGAGATGCTTGAGGGGTTATTCCTGGCTCTGTGCCCAAGAAAGATTCAAGATTTCAGGTCATAGCTGGGGTCACTTGTACAGTGATGGAAAAAGGAAGAGTCAGTGGGATGCAAGGCAAACTCCTTACTTCCTCCTGTACTAGCCCTCTGGCTCTCGAGTGCTATCTTTTTAATGCTGAAACTCTCTGATTAAATTATGTCATTGACAGCAAAGGAAGCTTTCTCATGGCCCCCTTAACTCAGAAAAATTACCTTGCTGAATATAATTCACTAGAAATGAGCCAGAGCTCACCCAAGACTTGTCCCGAACCATGCCTTGCAAGACCAGTTTGTATAGGCACTCTTGATTTCAACTGGTCTAGGACGGTGCTGCTCTTCCTTAAAACACAAGTCTGTGTAGCCAGAAGCAGAAACTAGGGCTTGATGTTGCTGGGCTGCAGAAAGAATGTGAAGAGGCTGTGTAGGAGGTTGTCAAATTGTAGAGGAGAAAGCCAAAAAGGCAGCTTCTAAGGTGGATCTATTGACTAGCTGCTCTCACTCCTGTCTTCCAGGGTTGACTGGAGCAGCAGCCAAAGGGCAAAGGCAGATGTGCAGTCAGAGAAGTTTCCATTGATTCCCCATATAGCCAGGAGGCAGTTGGCTGACCCCTACATCTCTCTGTTACCATTTTCAAAAAAAAAATTAGGCCAATTAGCTCCTCCCCTCCAACATACCCAAAGAAAAGAATAGTTTAATTGCTGTAAGCAAAATCTTATGAATGTAAGTCTTTTTTTTTTTAAGTTCAGCCACTTTCCACTTTTAAATGAATATAAAATACTATCTAGCAACATTTCTTCCTAGAGACAATTCTTCCTGTGATTCCCTTAACATTGCTATTTCCCTAAAATCTGTAATGGTTATATGATGGTGACCTGGAACGAATGCTTATTTTTGTTTTTTATATTATGAATTAGTTCATGAATTAATTTTACAACCTTATATTAAGTACAACTCGGGAAGCAGAATTAGGTTGGTAAAGAAAACTCCAGGGCTAACGCACCTTTTGCATTTTCCCGTTTAAAATTGTTGATGGTGAATGTTTCTCCTCAATGACACTAAAAGTTCAGGGTTGGTTGTCAACTTTGACTGTATCTTTTTGGGACCCTAAGGAAGAACACCCTTTGAACATACCATATTGGCAGCTGCAGCACTTCTTTCAGAGAGTATGACCCAGCCATACAGTTCCCAAGGCTGTTGAATGAACGTTAGTCTTGATTACAGCCTCACCCACTCGGTCTCATCAAGTTGCTTTGTGGAGCTTATCAAATGCATAGCCATGGACAGCACTCTTGACCTTAGTAGTTGAAGGGAAACTTGTGAGACAAGGTACTTAATTGGATTTTGCATTGGTTGTTTTAAAATTCAGAAAAGGTGAAGAGTTTATGTCTATATTTGTCCAAGTTATTTGGTACTCGGGGAACTAAAATAAACCTTTGAACCAAATAAATCCTGGCTACCTCGTTACTGTACAATTCAAAGCCTTCTAAGAGAAGAGGATGCTTATCACTCAAGTCATTTTTTATACCAACGGTTCTGCTCTCTGATGAGAAGGAGGTGTATAACATCTTGAAAATGCTTGATGGCCAAGGGGAAAATAGTATGCTTAACATTTATGAAAATCTACATCCATTGGAAGAAATAAAAAGAGCTTCTATTCTTGCTCAGTAAATTTATGCAACCACACATTTTTGAAGATTCTACTTAACATTGCCTTTATAAGATTTTTCTTGACGATGTTGAAAAATGAAATCACCATTTCTGCTCCACCCTCCTAATTCTTTAGTAGTTTAGTTCTGCATTTCCACCCTACATGACAGAGTCTGGAGTTGTCTCTACAATTCAATCCTTGCCCCCACCATCTGTACAGACGTCTCACACTTAAATTATACAGATGGTTGGTAACCTGATAGACAGAGAAATTTTGGCTCGGAGGGCAGTGTTCTTACATTAAATGCACAGAGATATTCATGAAACAGTTTTTAATAATTGCATTGAGACACCAAGTCCTTCTACCCACAACGAAAGTCAAGAGCAGTTTTCACAAGCAAGATTTACCCTTCCTTGTGCCAGATTATTGGCACTGAGAGCATTCATTGCTGCCAAATTCCTGGAGCCTAAACTTGTTTTGCAGTTGTGAATCACAAAATTACAGAAGTGAAGTGTGAAAAAAGATTTTCAGAGGCATTCCTCCAAGCTTTTCCTGGTCTATGACGTTAAAGGAAGTGTCCATGTATTTTCTTCACCAAAAGCTGTTGTATCTATTGGACATTTTTCTTTCTTTCTACAGAAGTGTAGAAATGTGTAGATAGTACTGTATCTTGGACTATTTTGAAACAGGGATAACCCACATGTAGTATACTTGAAGTTACCAATGGTTCTTTATTTGGGAACTATTTGCAATAGTTCTCAGGGGACCATATGGTGCTGGAGATCGAACCTAGAGTCAATTGCCTCTTAACCTCTACATTTACTATATATCAGTCTCTCTGGTATGTGTATTACACCCCCTTTCAATATCTTCATTAGAAGTTGCTATATTTTTGTTATTGTTTTGGGGCCACGCCTTGTTGTGCTCAAGGCTTACACCTGGCTCTATGCTCAGGAATTATTTCTGGTGGGACTCAGGGTGTTCCCTAAAGATCAAACCTGGATTAGCCACCTGCAAGGCAAGTGCCATATCCACTGTATCACTTCTCTGGCCTAGATATTGCTATCTTTATTATATTGCAATTAAAAATTTTGAGGGTCCTTGGGGTTATGTAAGAAGAGACTATATATAATATATATTAATATATATATAAAACATTCACAACCTCAAGTCAGATGAAATAATAAAGACTTAAATGCTAAAATTATTGAATAGCTTGACTATCTCAGTTTTTTTTTCTGGGTAATAAACAAATCAGAAGGAATAAGGAGGAAGCAAAGCACGAATGCCCCACGTGTAAACGATAAGAAAGAATTTGGATAGAGCAACCAAAAGCACAGAAAAGGGCTGGATGAAACCGACCAATCTGCTCTGACAGTACAGAGAAAATTCAGAAACTTGAATCCAGGGTAAACGTTTGAGCACTCATAGGGTATTGGCAACTCCAAATTCAAAGCTTTCTTATTTACACATGTCCAGCTAACATTCTCTGACCCCTCTTTACCCAAACTAACATCCCCACACCACTAGCCATAAGTTTTGCTGTAAATACTTCCAAGTATTTAAGAATGTTCAATATTAGTATATTCATGCTTGACTTTGATCTACCAAATAGGTCTTCTTTTGGACTGGATGAAATCTGTTTCCACATTTCTGCAAAGTGAAAATGATAATCTATTACTCATTTATACCAGTTCTGGGCTTTCTTGGGCTATAGTACATACTGTTTCAAACACATCTTTACAGTTTTTTACAATGGACTTTTGCTTTTCTTTTTTTAATTTTCTTTCTTTGGGGAGGTTTCACACACGGTGGTGCTCAGGTGTTACTCCTGGCTCTGCATTCAGAAATCACTCCTAGCAGGCCTGGGAGACCATATGGGATGCCGGGATTCAAACCACTGTCTGTCATAAATCGGCTCCTTGCAAGGCAAATGCCTTATGGCGGTGCTATCTCTCCAGACTCTGCTTTTATTTTCTTGATGAAGAATGCCAGTTTTCTAACAGCTAGAAAAAGGAGAAAGAAAAGTATTAAATCTAGGCTCAGGAAAGACTTGGTGAAGATATGGTTGACAGAAATGATATAGTACCTACCTTCAGGGAGCTTAAGAATAAATAGGAAAATCTATCTCAAATGTATAAAATTATTGACTCCATTTTAATAACTATGCAGGTCAAGTGACAAATGCTACTAGAATGGACGAATATATAGCTGGAAATTGATGACCTAGACAACTATTGAAGAAATATAAAGGAATATCTTTGCACATTGGTGATATATTCCTATAAGATGATGGTGATTAAACGGGAATGAGAAAAAACTTTATATGTTCTGTAAATTATATGTAGCAATAAAATTATGATAAAAGGTGCAGGAAATGTGGAGAGTAGACAAACCTCTGTAAAGAGAGAAATATGAAGACATATGCCCATTTGTTTATGTTTTCAAAAAGAAATGGGGAACAAAAAATAATACAAATAGCTACTTACTGGAGGACTCACAGATGAAAATTGGATCTTCCAAAAGCACCCTACTAGTTATTTAACTATACATATAACATTATAAAACACACAGTCTATATTATAAAGCCAATGTTATATCAAAACAAGCAAAACAAACAATCCCAAAACATTTAATATAAATGTAAACAAATGAAGGTAGCAAAGTAACACATATCATATTTGATCTATAAAAACATAACAAAGAATTATTCCCAGTAACTTTTAAACATTATTTTTTATTTCTGATAAATGCTCAGAGTTTAGTTCTGGCACTACACTCAGGAATTACTCCTGACCATATGGGATGGATACCAGGGAACAAACTTGATTCAGCCACATGCAAAGCAAGTGCAATATTGACTGTACTTTTTGTTTGTTTTTTTTGTTTGTTTGTTTGTTTTGGGGGTCACTCCAGGCAGCGCTCAGGGGTTATTCCTGGCTCAATGCTCAGAAATCACTCCTGGCAGGCTCGGGAACATATGGGATGCTGGGGATTCAAACCCCCGACCTTCTGCATGCAAGGCAAATGCCTTACCTCCATGCTATCTCTCAGGCCCCAGCCCACTGTAATTTTGCTCCAGTTCCTAAACACTGTTAGACAAAAGAAAAGTAGCAAATCTGGAATATCACCATTTGTAGTTTCAAAAAGCATAGTATATTATTAAGATAAATAATAATACAGTAAGACTCCAACTATGCATTTTGGAACCAAATTTTTAATTTAATTTAATTTATTATCTTTGGGGAGGGCAGAACGAGCAGTGTTACCTACCTACTAGCTCTTTGTACAGGAATGTTCCAGCACTTATGAGACAATATGAGGTGCTGGGTACTGAATCAAGATCAGCTGTGTGCTGGGCAAACGCCCTGTAATATCTCTATAACCCCAAGAAGGGTGTTATTTGTAATGGGCCTCATCCACAGGAAACATGCCTTCCTTGTATGGTACCCTTTTCATTAACAGTAGTGTAAACCACAATGTCAAAAGAGAGAGAGTGAGAGAGATAAAAAGAAAGAGAGGAGAGACAGAGAGAGAGAAAGAAAAATAAAATCCTGCTCCAAAAGCAAGAAGGAAAGGGTAGGTGGGAGGTAGGTGGCAGGGAGGGAGAGAGGGAAATTGTTGACATTGGTGGTGGGAAATGTGTACTGGTAAAAAGTCGTTATGCATTGTATGACTATAACTCAGTCATGAAACAAAAAGCTGTAGTATGTACAATCTTGTAACCATTGTGTTTAAATTTAAAAAAAGGTAATAAAAAAGATGTCTTCTTGTGCTCTTCTCATCTCTTGCTCCCTACTGGGAAGAACAGGAAGGAAATATCTTTCAAGGAGGAAAGAAAAAGAAAAGTAAGAAAATTAAGAGCTGGGATCAAACTTTCCTGTCACTTTCTCATGGCAGGATTATTGGATTTTGTACTTTTCATACAGATAGGCCTCACTCAAAAGAAGGCATATATGCTTTAAGAAATCAAACTGGAGAAACAGTAGAGGAGATTAGGAGCTTGCTTTGCATATGGTAAACTGTAGGTCATGCATTTCCAGGAGCAACCCTGAAGCACAGAGCTGGTGGTTGCCCCCAGCACCATCCTATGGTATCTTACACCAAACTACCATACCCAGATCCCACCAAAAATCTCAGGAAAATAAAACCATGTATGAAGAACAGCCAGCCCCATTTCCTCATCAACCTCTGTTACTATTTTGTTTCCCTCTTGACAGTGTGCTAACGTATTTTATTGTACTTTGATGTATTTCTTTATTTTGGAATATCTGCCTATTCAGAGAAGAGTTTTGTGTATTTTGTTCACTGCTATATCCCAGGGCTGTGTATAGTAGACGTCAAATTTCAGTTGAACACATGTTACATTAACCTAGTTCGTTTTGCTCTCTAAGGCTACTGGCGGCTTGTTAGTTTTAGGGCTCTCCCTACAAAATAGGCTGCAGGGCTGAACACAACCTTTGTATGATGTATAGTCTTGGGGCTTTGATTTTTTTTTTTGATGTGTCAGAGCTGACCATGGAGAAATATGCAGAAAAATGGGAGCATGTTGGTTGAATCCTTCAAATGTACCACACATAATTTGTTCTCTCTTTCTCTTTCTCTCTTTTTCTAGAGTATGTGTGTGCCTAAGAGAGGAAGCATTTCACATCCTTTTGAGTCTCAACAGTCCTTTTATGAATGCATATAGTTCAACCAACTAACTTTTGGCATGTTGCTATTCCTGGAGAGAGGTTGCCCTGTGTAACCACTGCCAGGAAAGAGAGTCAAACGCATCTTTTCTAGAACAGTTTTACTCTATTTCAAAAACTGGTGCCAGTTGGCAAGGATGATGGCATCTTCTCTGCTGCTTGTCCGGACTTTGAGACCATGGTTACAGATCTGTCAACTGGAAGATGAATGGGAGGGCGAATCCCTTCACCTTGTCACTTGAAGGGGTTCACAGGGGACCAGGGGCGGCGCATCAGAGAGCTGAACCATAAGGTACTCCCCAAGAAACCATTCCCTGTGAGCTGGTTGGGTGCTTTATTGGAGAAAGGTGCCCCTTTGAAACCTCAAACTACTTTCCAGCCCCTCTGTACTTCTGTCAACTCTGACTCACCCTGCCAGAGCTCCAGCTCCCATGCTATTAGTGGTTTGGGCCGCTCTCTTTTTCAGACGTCTCAGGAAGCAAACTGTGGCGGCAAGTTGCAATTAGAAGTGAAAAGCTATTTTTACTGTTCTTATTTTTTTCACACATAATGTCTGCAGCACTTTCAGAAAGATGCCTTCCTGTGAGAGGCTGCGTGAGAACAATGTGTAAATGAAGTGACTGGTAGGGACCAAGGGTGGCTACTCAGACATCAGGTTATGGGACTAAAGTGAAACAGGGGCTCTTGCTGCTCCTGTTTCCAGCTTTTACAAACACTCCAGGCCACCGAGGATTCTATTTGGTGCTAACACAGGGGGAGGGATAAGCAAATGCTCCAGAAAGGACCCCTCAAAGATTCCTAACTCTACTCTGTGAACTAATATTGGATTCACGCTAATAAAGACAAAGAAGGGGGCAGACTTCTTAGATGTCATGAACATATTTATAAAGTAATAAAATACTCATTTGCTAGTATTTTTCTGTTCTAACCTCTTTTCTTCAAATGGAGTAGGTTGAAGACTCCATGAGAAAAGACTGTGCTGTTTGTTGCTGCCCTGGAAAGTGGCGCATTCTGGAATATAGTAACTAACACATATTTCAGTGGATGAACACTGAGACTACTGGTTATTTATAGTCTATTCTCTTCTTTTTTTGGTACAGTATAACTTAATATTTTAGAAAGTCTCTTGATTTATTTTATGATAATTTTTTGTTGTTGTTGTTGTTTTTGGGCCACACTCAGTGATGCTCAGGGGTTACTCCTGGCTATGCGCTCAGAAGTCTCCCCTGGCTGGCCTGGGGGACCATATGGGGCACGGGGGATCGAACCGAGGTCCGTCCAAGGCTAGCGCGGTAAGGCAGGCACCTTACCTTCAGCGCCACCGCCCGGCCCCTTATGATAATTTTTATTGTGACCAATGTAAATTACAAGTCTTTCACATTATATTTAAGGTACATAGTGACAGTGAATTCGGGCCATTCCCACCTCTTGTGTTGACCACCCTCTGGTACTGTTCAAAGCATGTATACCATACCACCCCATCTTTGCCCCCCTGGACTGCTTGTCTAACAGGTCCCCTTGGTGTATAGCTTGTTGTATATTGGGGGGGTGTCTTGATTCTGTTGTCGTTGACATTGGGTTTGCTACTTAGGTCTGATCATTTTTTATTTTCATTCAAATTTCAAGTGACTGTTTGCTCCTGGTATCATCCACTTTTTCCCCTCCCTCAATTCATGAGGCAGAACAAGATGATTCAAGTTCTGTGGTTCTGTTGGAAGAAAAAAACAACTAGCAGCTGCAAAAAGCACAACAGCAACAAGAAAAAAAAACAATAATAAGAAAGAACAAAAGAAAAGAAAGAAAAAGGAAACAAAACAGGGGGTGGTGGGCAAGTGGGGCAAGGTTTTTGTTGTTGTTTTGTTTTGTTTTTTATTTTGCATAGGCACAATAAGTATTGGGGATATTAGAAAGGGAATTCCCTTGGCCTAATAGATACAGAATTTCTCCACCCTTGAAGCATACTGTCATGGAAACAACTACAGGCTCGGGACATGCTCATTATCAAACCCCAAGGTCATTTTTATGGTACCAGGAACACTCTGCTCAATTGTTGAATAAATCAGTCCTCTGTCAGTAGAGATCTTAGTATTTGCACAATCCTAGGATGAAGTCTAGGATAGAGTCAGAAAGTCTCTTTATTTTTTAAAAGAATCTTTGATTAATTTATCATTGGTTAACTATACTGTAGCATTTCAGGCTCAAACATAGGTTCCTACCTCTGCCTAAGTCTTATCTTTTCATTCCTTCCATCATCTCTTCCAATTCCCTCCAGTAATCACTAAGATTTTTCCCAATGTAGAAAGAAGTTCCTTTGTTTTGCCAATTTGTTAGCCAAAAAAAAGGCACCCACCTATACAGTGACAGCCTTTAATGCAAGATCTTCCCATATTGGTTCAGGTTCCGGACACCAGTTCTTACGAGAGATGTCAGAGTCCTCTCTTGGAGCCAGCAGCACAGTACTGATAAGAAAGCAGAGCACTTCAGAAACATCATCTTGGGCTAATTAACATGAAGTGAGCTATTTGCAACAACTCTTCTTTGCTGAATAAGTGGTTCTTTTCTAAGACAAGTTAGTCTGACACTTCTTTTGACCAGACTAGTTATATCAAAGCCATTGAAGAGCCAGCCCACAGCATGTGCAGCGGAGGAAGAAAACACCTGGTGAACATGAAAGCTGTTTTGTTCAGCTCTTCTTAGAAGGATGCTAAGGAAGCCACCCATGAAAAGAAGAGTGAAATGCTGCTCGCTAATAATGCCTAGATTTCTTCTTTTTATAATTCTGTGCACTATTCATAACTTCTTTTTTTTCTTCTGCAAACAATCTCATTATAAGACAAAACAACAAAGCTCTCTTTTTAGCTTTTCTTGTCCCCAAAATGTCATTCTTGTTCTATTGGGTTTTGCTTTTATTTCTTCATGGTGATGCTCTTAGTGCTTTCTATGGATCAGCATGGTGGTGTAGTTCTTCTAAGTATTTTTTCCCAAGTATTTGCACAATGTTGATAGGATACTTATCAATTATGCAATGATTTTGTGTCATCAAATCAGATCACATCTTTTAAGTGACTCTTTTATGTAAGATATGGGATGAATTTCTGTAAATTTAAAGAGATCACAAAGAGCCTTTCACACTTTTATTTTTCCAGCACCTTGTTTTGAAATATTCAAGGTAGAGTAACTATTCAAGGTAGGTTCTGAGTCAATTTACTCTGTTCTCCTTTAACATCAAAATAGGTATCAAGACTATGAAGAATTATATTCTGTGATAGTATGTAACAGGCACTAATAGAAAACGCCATTCTAAAAAGGACATATAGTTTTACTTTGTAGGTAAAATCTTCTGGGAAGAAGGTACTACAGAAGAAAAGGGAACAAATGTGATCTGTTCACAATAGTTCTATAATCCATTCCACTGAGCATTTATCTTCCTCTGTGTATCTCTTTAGCAGTTGGAAACTCATTTGATTTTCTGTTTTCAGAGCCTAGAAATTTTGCTATCAAGCAGGATATAAGAATAGATCATTATAATTGCTATAAAAGAAAGCTCAGATGATTTCTATACCCCCATTATCCACCCACCTGCTCCATTTTACCTTTCACTGCCCCCTGCATTCAGAAATCTGTTGGAGATACTGTCTAAATCCTAAAATATCTAATAACAAATAAAGTAATTTAGAGATAGTATGGGTTAAGTTTCAGACTACTTCCATAAAGCTTATACAGAGAAATAAAACAACTTAAATAACAAGGATTTTTTGGCTTTACAGTAAATATAAAAATTGCATTTACACAATATTATATCATATCAAGTATACAATGTCTAAAAATAACTGTACATTAGTGTCACTCAGAGACACAAAGTGAATGAATGATGTTGAAGATTGGTGGCTAAAGACATATTCTAGTCATATACCATAAAACTTCTATTTGCAAAAAAAAAGGTACAATATCTGTGAAGTGCCATGCAGTGAAGGGCAATAAAATAAAGTTTGCATCTTTACTTTTAGGCATAAAAAAAGAAAAATCATCTGGGGTCCTTGTAGCTTCAAGATGCCAGGAGAGTTAAAAGTATGAAATGTTTCAGAAATAACCCTAGGGAAGATAAAGAGGAAAACAAGTAGAATGAGTCAGAGAATGCCTTCAGGCAGTAATGAAAGACTAATACTTGGGAGAGAAACGAGTTTTTTGTTTTGTTTTTGGTTTTGGGTTTTTTTTTTTTTTAAGAGGAGGATTATATAGAAAGAACCTCTGTTGGCCTTAAGTCTGAGTAAGTCTTCAGTATGGAGAGTGACTGAAATTGGTCCCATGTTGGATAGAAATGTTCAGGCACTAGTAACTCTACTGTTCTTGGTGACTACCAAGAGAGTGCAATCTTCATGTCAATGCTACAGATCCCAAACTAACTGGTAATTGAACTCGTCTAAGCAGAAAAGGAAGATCTTGGAAGGAAACTGAGCAGCCTGCAACTAGGTCATCACAGACACTTAGGCTGAGAAGTGAGTCTAAGTTTCACATAAGCTTTGTCTTCTTATGTGGGAAGAATACCAGCAAAATCCACAAGCATTTCTAGCTCTTTAATTTCTTTATAGTTTTCTTGTGGTCTCTTGTACCACTTTTCTTTCCTTAGTAAATGGGTAGAAGCAATTAAAGTTTCATTGGGTTTAGAACTTCCTGTAAATATGTAATGTTATAAATCATCACATTGATAATCCTGAAAAGTTATCAGACCAGAGAAACCAAAACAGAGAACAAAATTATTTCGATATACACGTTTCCTACCCAGTATTTTATATATCCTTGTATTTTAGGTCCTGTCTGATTAAATGTAAAATGAATATTTACTATTATTTTGCATTTGAAGGTGGGAAAAATCTAGGAAATGAAAACAGCCTAATTAAACAACTTACTTTCAGTTGTACAGAAAATCATTCACATAAATTGAGATATTGTGTATTTCTAACCTTGTATTAGTTTTTGGGTTGATAAATGATTACTAGAATACATTTATTTAACATTCATCACCACTCATGACAAAACTTTTACGTGTAGATTTATTTATTGCCTCTCTGTTTTGCTTCATTGATGTAATATATGTTTTATAAGTCAGTAAAACATACTGATCTCATTGCTGATCTGATTATTGTACCTTTGCAATCTAGTTTGAAAATTTTCACCTTATGATAGAGAATCATTAGTGTATAGAAACAAAAATGATTTTTCATGTTGATTTTGTATGTTGCAACTTTTTAAATGATTTTTTAAATTTAGTCTTAACAGATTTTTTTGCCTGTGATAAGTAAGATAATG
>PVKC010021497.1:0-18123 GCA_004027635.1 Crocidura indochinensis | reverse complement strand
TCTTTCCTGATTCATCAAGTGTCTTTGATTGGACTTTTAGGAGCTTTATACTCCTTATCTTTTGAGAATAACTTTGGACTTGGTAAAAAAAATTTTTTTAACTTATATATTTGTATTTTTTATGATTAGAATTTTTTAAAGTATATTTAATTTTGCACTTTTGTGACTAGTGTAATTGATGTTTTTTAATTAATTGAAATTAATGTTTTTAATCTTATAGTATTTATATAATTTTCATTAAAGATTTTTTTGTAATTATGTGTCTTAGGTTAAAGTGTTGTATTGTATATTATTGTATTGTATATATTATTATATTATTGTACATTATTATTATTGTATTGTATTGTATTGTATGTTATTGTTGCATGTTTACAGAAAGGGGGAATTGTTGTATAAATTTATTTGCCTATCACCCCCCCCTGGATCTTCGAGGTGGGGGTGATTAAGGAGACAATAAAAGAGTTTGTGGGAGAGGCAGGAGGAGGTCATTTTGACAGAACGGACTGTGAGGTAGAGGAGCTTGGTATTCTGTCAAAAGACATTCTTGCCGAACCTTTTCACCCCTGATTTACAGACTGAATTGTATTTATTTGTGGGGGATTGGTCGCTGGAGTCTGGTTAACAGGGAGAACTAAGGAGGGATGTTTCATATTGGAAACGTTTCCCTTTGGAGAATATTTTTAAACTCTGGGACCTCTAGCAAGGTGTTCAACCTCCCCCCCACAAAGAACTATTTGAATTCCTGATAGGGTCACTTAAAAATACAACTTGAGCAATTTTCCGATCACGAAGCCAATTTTGTGATATTTAACACAACATTATTTTCCCCATCACAAAGTCAATTATGTAATATTAAGCATAGCATCTTTTTGTTAAAATGATGACTTCCAAAGCATTCTAACTATTCTAGCCCAAGCATCTTTGCTCCATTCACCTGCATTTCACAATACACTTTCTATGTACTAGGGATCCAAATTTTCTGACATTTAAAAATGTGTTTTGTATTATTCTATTAATATCTGTCTGACATGTTCTTTACTGCTTAAATGCTTGGAAATTTTTACTTCAAAATTTAACTGAAAATATCTTTTATCTCTAAAGTTGTTATGAATATTTTCTTCCATACAATGTGCTAATACCCTCTCCTATTATCTATAGCCTTTCTTCTTTGCCCTCATTAGTTCTTATATGCTGGAATATTTATGGTTCTGAATATTTAGAATTTAAGCAATATTTTTTTCAGAACCAGAGTAGGGGTAGAATAATTTATCCACAGCAAGAATTGTGGCATAAAATATATACTCATTATGCTTACATTAAATCAATAAATATTAAAATTAATCAGCAACTAAATGATCACCAGAAATATAGTGAAAACATCAAGTCAGTTAGGGATACAAAGTGCTTATTTACCTGAACTTTAATTTAATAGTTGTAATTTTGATCTTATTAGTAGTATTTTATATGTATACAAACACATAAATAAATAAATAAATAAGTAAATAAATAAATAAGATGTTTGGTAAGCTAGTACACTCATTATGCCCCAAGTCACAGTTCCCAAAAGGTCATTCTCTGATTTTCCTTCCCTGCTGTGTTTAGCTCTTGTTTTTGCCTTTAATGGTACTTATTCCTGGTGCAGTCATTTTTCATATTGATGCCTGACCACAAGGTCAGAGGAAAAGCTGCTGGTGAAGGCTTAGCAATTCCTCACTCACCTCTTCCTCACTATTCCCTATTTCACAATAAAATACATTTCATGCTTTTCTTTAAGATACAATGTACAGAGATATGAACAAGATATACATAGTCTCTTACTCTCTGGGGTATAGGTAGGGATTTAAAGGTAGCAAAGTAGCCTTGACTTTGAGGTCCTGGCTTCTCCAGCTCCACTCTCCTGATGTCAGTCTTATATCAATTGTCAAAACAAAAATTTTTAGTTGTCATAATTAAGAATAAAAGTGTTGCGGGAGAAGGTAGACTAATTAGTACTTTATGTAAAATGTCATGTAATTAGAAAGATAGAGCTCTGCACTCTAAGGAGAAAATGTGAAAAACTCAGAAAGTAGCTACACTCATCAAAATGAAATAGAGAAAAATTCAAGAAACAAAAAATTTAGATTCATATAATTTATCTTATAATATTGTACTATTTTGAGTCCCATTCTCTTCATTAAGTTTGTAAATTGATTTCCAGCATACAAAATATAAATACTATTCAATATTATTTTTTTCTCCTACAGGATTATCATTTTGGTTTTGGTAATATGTATGTACATATATATTAAATATATGTGTAAATTTGGGGCTATATCCAACAATGTTTAGGACTTACACTTCTTAGGGATCACTTCTTGAGGGATTAGAGTACCATATGGATGCTAGTGGCCATGCCCAGTTTGGACACATGTAGGCATACTATCCACTATACCCCATTTATGTCTATATTTTAAAAGGAACATGGAAATTTGTTAACTTTTTATTAATATAATATGTTTTTAACACAATACATCACATTAACTTTTGCTTATTTAATATTCTTTGCATATCTAAAATGAATTACATCTGATTACTGTATAAAGCTATTTTAAAGTATTGTTATTGATTTACACATATTCTTTGAGTGTATTTGCATCAATGTTTATCAGAGAAATTTATCTATAATTTTTCAGTGATATGTATGTCTTTTGTAATCAGGGCAATGTTTTCCTTGTAGAGATTTTTTTTTTATTTTAACACCTTGATTACATACATAATTGTGTTTGGGTTTCAGTCATGTAAAGAACATCACCCATCACCAGTGCAACGTTCCCATCACCATTGTCCCAAATCTCCCTCCTCCCCACCCACCCCCTGCCTGTACTCTAGACAGGCTCTCCATTTCCCTCATACATTCTCATTATTAGGACAGTTCAAAATGTAGTTATTTTTCTAACTAAACTCATCACTCTTTGTGGTGAGCTTCATGAGGTGAGCTGGAACTTCCAGCTCTATTTTTTTTGTGTCTAAAAATTATTATTATTTCGAGAATGTCTTTCAATTTTCTTAAAACCCATAGATGAATGATACCATTCTGCATTTCTCTCTCTCTCTCTGAATTATTTCACTCAGCATGATAGATTCCATGTACATCCATGTGTAGGAAAATTTCATTAATTCATCTCTTCTGAAAGTTGCATAATATTCCATTGTGTATATGTACAACTGTTTCTTTAGCCATTTGTCAGTTGAAGGACATCTAGATTGTTTACAGAGTCTTACTATGGTAAATAGTGTTGAAATGAATATAGGTGAAAGGAAGGGGGTTTTGTATTGTATTTTTGTGTTCCTAGGGTATATTCCTAGGAGTGGTATAGCAGGGTCGTATGGGAGCTCGATTTCCAGTTTCTGGAGGAATCTACATATCGCTTTCCATAAAGGTTGAACAACACAGCATTCCCACCAACAGTGGATAAGAGTTCCTTTCTCTCCACATCCCCGCCAACACTGTTCGTTCTCGTTCTTTGTGGTATGTGTCATTCTCTGTGGTGTGAGGTGGTGCCGAATAGTTGTTTTGATTTGCATCTCCCTGAAGATTAGTGATGTGGAGCATTTTTTCATGTGTCTTTTGGTCATTTGTATTTCTTCCTTGTCAAAGTGTCTGTCCATTTCTTCTCCCCATTTTTTGATGAGATTAGATGTCTTTTCTTGTAAAGTTCTGTCAGCGCCTTGTATATTTTGGAAATTAGTCCCTTATCTGATGGGTATTGGGTGAATAGTTAATCCCATTAGTGGGAAGCTCTTGTATCCTGGGCACTATTTCCTTTGAGGTGCAGAAGCTTCTCAGCTTAATATATTCTCATCTGTTAATATCTGTTTTCTCCTGCTTGGAGAGCATATTTTCCTCCTTGAATATGCTTGTAGTCTCAATATCCTAGAGTGTTTTGCCTACGTGGTGTTCTATGTATTTTATGGTTTCAGGTCTGATATCAAGGTCTTTCATCCATTTGGATTTCATCTTCGTACATGATGTTAGCTGGGGGTCTAAGTTCAATTTTTGCAAGTGGCTCGTCAGTTGTGCCAACACCACTTGTTGAAGAGGCTTTCTTTGCTCCATTTAGGATTTCTTGCTCCTATATCGAAAATTAGATGACTGTATGTCTGGGGACCACTTTCTAAGTATTCGAGCCTATTCCACTGATCTGAGGGCCTGTCCTTATTCCAATACCATGCTGTTTTGATAACTATTTCTTTGTAGCAAAGTTTGAAATTGGGGAAAGTAATTCCTCCCATGTCCTTTTTCCCAATGTTTGCTTTCGCTATTCTAGGGTGCTTATTGTTCCAAATGAATTTCAAAAGTGCCTGATCCACTTCTTTGAAGAATGTCGTGGGTATATTTAGAGGGATCGCATTAAATCTGCATAATGCCTTGGGTAGTATTGCCTTTTTGATGATGTTAATCTTGCCAATCCATGAGCAGGGTATGTGTTTCCATTTCCGCGTATCCTCTCTTATTTCCTGGAGCGGAGTTTTATAGTTTTCTTTGTATACTTCCTTCACATTTTTAGTCAAGTTGATTCCAGGATATTTGAGATTGTGTGGCACTATTGTGAATGGGGTTGTTTTCATAATTTCCATTTCTTCCTTATTACTATTGGTTTATAGAAGGGCCATTGATTTCTGTGTGTTGATTTTGTAGCCTGTCACCTTGCTATATGAGTCTATTGTTTGTGGGAGCTTTTTCGTAGGGTCTTTAGAGTTTTCTAAGTAGAGTATCATGTCATCTGCCAAATGTGAGAACTTGACTTCTTCCTTTCCTATCTGGATTCCCTTGATATCTTTCTCTTGCCTAATTGCTATAGCGAGTACTTCCAGTGCTATGTTGAATAGGAGTGGTGAGAGAGGACAGCCTTGTCTTGTGCCAGAATTTAGAGGGAAGGCTTTTAGTTTTTCTGCATTGAGGATAATATTTGACACTGGCTTGTGGTAGATGGCCTTAACTATATTGAGAAAGGTTCCTTCCATTCCCATCTTGCTGAGAGTTTTGATCAAGAATGGGTGTTGGACCTTGTCAAATGCTTTCTCTGCATCTATTGATATGATCATGTGCTTTTTCTTTTTCTTGCTGTTGATGTTGTGTATTGTGTTGATAGATTTACGGATGTTAAACCATCCTTGCATTCCTGGGATGAAAACTATTGATCATAGTGGATGATCTTTTTAATGAGGCATTGCATTCTATTTGCCAGAATTTTGTTGAGGATCTTTGCATCTGCATTCATCAGCGATATTGGTCTGTAATTTTCTTTTTTTGTTGCATCGCTCTTTCGCTTGGGTATCAAGGTGATATTTGCTTCATAAATGGTATTTGGAAGTATTTCCGATTTTTGGATTTCATGAAGGTGTCTTGCCGGATTGGTAGTAGTTCGTCCTGGAAAGTTTGAAAGAATTCATTAGTGAATCCAACTGGGCCTGGGCTTTTGTTTTTGGGCAGACATTTGATTACCGTTTTAATTTCATCAATAGTGATGGGGGTGTTTAGATATGCTACATCCTTTTCCTTCAACCATTGAAGATTGTAAGAGTCTAAGAATTTATTCATTTCTTCCAGGTTCTCATTTTTAGTGGCATAGAGCTTCTCAAAGTAGCTTCTGATTACCCTTTGAATCTCTGCCATATCAGTAGAGATTTCTCTTTTTTCATTCCTAATACGAGTTATCAAGTTTCTCTCTCTCTTTCTTTGTGAGTTTTGACAGTGGTCCATCAATCTTTTTTATTTTTCAAAGAAACAACTTCTGCTTTTGTTGATCTTTTGGATTGATTTTTGGGTTTCCACTTCATTGATTTCTGTTCTCAGCTTTGTTATTTCCTTCTGTCTCCCTATTTTTGGGTCCTTTTCTTGAGCACTTTCTAGTTCTATGAGCTGCAATATTAAGCTACTCAGGTAAACCCCTTCTTCCTTCCTGATGTCTGCTTGCAAAGCTATAAATTTTCCTCTCATTACTGCTTTTGCTGTGTCCCATAAGTTCTGATAGTTTGTGTCTTCATTATCCTTTGTTTCCAGGAATATTTTGATCTCCTCTTTGATTTCATCTCAGACCACTGGTTATTCAGCATGAGGCTGTTTAACTTCCAGGTGTTAGAGTTTTTCTCCTTTCTTCCTTTGGAGTTCACAAATAATTTCAGAGCCTTGTGGTCAGTAAAGTTAGCCTGCAAAAATTTCTATCCTCTTGATATTATGAAGATATGTTTTATGTGCCAGCATGTAGTCTATCCTGGAGAATGTCCCATGTACATTGGAGAGGAATGTGTATCCAGGTTTCTGGGGATGGAGTGTCCTATATATATCCACTAGGTTTCTTTCTTCCATTTCTCTCCTCAGGTCCAGTATATTCTTGTTGGGTTTCAGTCTGGTTGACCTATCCATTGTTAACAAAGCTGTGTTGATGTCCCCCACAATTATTGTGCTGTTGTTGATGATATTTTTCAGCTTTATCAACAATTGTATTAAATATTTTGCTGGACCCTCATTTGGTGCATATATGTTTAGAATAGTGATTTCTTCCTGCTCTACATACCCCTTGATTAATATATAATGTCCATCTTTGTCCCTTACAACATTCCTGAGTATAAAGTTTGCATTATCTGATATTAGTATGTACACCCCAGCTTTTTTACGGGTGTTGTTTGCTTGGATAATTTTCCTCCAGCCTTTTATTTTGAGTCTATGTTCGTTCTGACTATTCAGGTGCATTTCTTGCAGACAGCAGAAAGTTGGATTGAGTTTTTTGATCCAGTTAGCACTCTGTTTCTCTTAATTGGTGCATTTAGTCCATTGACATTGAGAGAAAGAATTGTCCTGGAATTTGATGCCATCTTTATATCGAAATTTGGTGTGTCTTTTGGTTAGTCTTGTCTTAAATTAGGTCTTTCAGTTTTTCTCTTAAGTGTGGGTTTGAGTCTGTAAAGTTTCTGAACTGTTTTTTGTCTGTGAAACCATGTATTTTTCCGTCAAACTGGAAAGTTAGTTTTGTTGGGTACAGTATTCTAGGTGAAGCATTCATTTCATTCAGTCTTGTCACAATATCCCACCACTGCTTTCTGGCTTTGAATGTTTAAGGTGACAGGTCTACTGTAATTCTAAAGGATGCTCCCTTGAATGGAATTTCCTTTTTTGATCTTGCTGTTTGTAGAATTATGTCTCTCTCTGTGGGATTTGTCATTGTGACTAGGATGTATATTGGGGTATTTTTTCTGGGGTTTCTTTTGGTTGGTACTCTTCGGGCATGCAAGATTTGATCAGATATATTCTTTAGTTCTGGAAGTTTCTCTTTAATGATGTTCTTGACCATTGATTCTTCCTGTAAATTTTCTTCCTGTGTCTCTGGGACTCCAATGATTCTTAATTTTTTTCTGTTGGTCTTATCATAGACTTCTATTGTCATCTGTTCCCATTCTTTGACTATTTTTTCCATTGTCTGTTCGTTTGTTTTAAGTTTCTTTTCCAATCTCTCCCACTGTATGGAGTTGTTATTTATCTCATCTTCCACAGCACCAATTCTATTCTCAGCTTCTACCCTGGTGTTGATATCATCCATTTTTCCATTCAGTTCATTTACTGAGTTTTTCAGGTCTGTTAGTTGACATGTTATTTCAGTTTGGAGTTTTGAAATTTCTGTCATCATATTTTCTTGGTTTTATTAGTGTTCCTTTCACCTCGGTCTATGGTTTCTTTGAGTCCTTTCAGCATCTTCCATATTGCTTTTCTAAAGTCCTTTTCTGAGAGATTGATTAGTTCATTGGCCATTATCTGGCCATCAGAATTGTCTTCTTCGTTCTCTATGTCTGATGCTGGCCTGCGTTGTTTCCCCATTGTCACACTAGTATTGTGTGTTTTTCTACGTTTTGCAGTGGTATTCATTGGGAAAATGATGTGCACAGCCAGACACCTCTGGTTCCGCCCTTTCCGAGTGTGTGGATTGCCTACAAGGGAATGGTGTCTTCCATGGATGAGGTCTCTCAAAGGATCAAATCTTGGGCCTAGGCACACAGCAGAGAAGACAGTCCAGAGAGAAATGCTGGGCTTCAGTGATCCAGCACAGTCCTTAATGTGAATTTTTGTCTTCTTGTTTCAATGATGTTCTTTCCTTAGAATGAGCGCACGGCCACGTAGCTTCGCTACGAGTCCATGCTCTTCTGCCACCTCTTATTAGTCAGCCCCACTAGGCAGGCGTGGATTCGCAGAAATTCCCAGCCTGATGTCACAATCAGGGGACCTTGTTTTTGCAAAGTACTCACTCTTGCCAGTTTCACTTTAATGAGGTGTTCCTGGGCATTTCTGCCCTAGAATTGACATCTGGGAGAGCGAGTTTTTTTGGAGCCAGTTTGGCCCACTCCCACGAGGTTCGGAGGACAGCAAAGGACAAATAAACACAAATAAAAGACAAGCCTCACAGTTCTTCATAGTCAGCCCCACTAGGCAGGGATGGGTTTGCAGAAATTCCCAGCCTGATGTCACAATCAGGGGACCTTGCTTTTGCAAAGTACTCGCTCTTGCTGGTTTTCCAGAGATTTGTTAAGTGAAGCCCATTCTTCTGATATCTAGAAGAGCTTCAAGATTAAAAGCAGGTCTTTTATGAAGGTTTAGAAGAACTTGATTGTAAACCTATCTGGACAGGAAATTTTATATTCAATTTTAAATTTGAGAAATTTTATATTCAATTTTCTTGCTAATAATTGGTCTTTTCTGCTACAGTCTCCTTAGGGCTCAGTCTTAGATGATTACGAGTCCAAGAGTTTATCCATTGCGTTTTGGTTCTCCAATTTCTCAACACAATTTTTTATGCAATCTCTGATGACTTTTTGGATTTCTGGGGTATGTTTTTTTAGTACCCCCCTTTCATTTATAATTAGTTTGTTAAACTTTTTGTTCTCTCCTTGTGAATTTAATAATTTGTCGTTTTCTTTTGTAAAACAACTCATGGTATCATTGATTTAAAATTACTGTTGTAGAGCCCCCATTTTATTTATTTCTGCTTTTAGTTTTTATTAGTCCTCCTAAATTTGGATTCACTTTGTGTGAATGGGAGAAGATATGAATCAACACTTTCTTAAAAATGATAAGTATGTGAAAAAGGGTTTCTCATCACTTATTTTTCTTTGTTTTGGGGCCACACCTAGCAGAGCTCAGGGCTTACTTCTGGCTCTGTGCTCAGAAATCAAATGCAATGCAAATCCCCTCCCAATCGTGTTATCGCTCTGGCCCCCATAACTTAGTACAATGAAAATGCAAGTCAAAATAACAATGAGATATAACCTTCATTTGTGATGTATTGGTCTACAGAAATATGCATTCCTAGGCCCAAAGAAGAGGGAGAGAGAGAGGTGGGGTTCCTATAGTGGAGGAAGTAGGAGCTCTGATCCTGTAAAAATAATGTAAACAAAATTATTAATAATGGTTTTGTAAATCACACTATCTTAATAAAAAAGAAAAAATGAGAAAAAACATTTTACCATTTTATATCATCACTCAGTGTTCTGTGTTCTGCTACTATGCAAAAAACAATAAATGGTATCATACTTGCAAAGCAAATTTCTATAGAGTTTATTAATCAAATTCAGTTGCTTACCAGGATAAACTATATAGGAGAATGGTCTGGAAATGGTAACTCTGAAGACAGTCTTTTCACAGGATGCAAATATTAAGTTTGTGACAATTAGGCCAAGTCAGTGATCTGTGTAGAGCCAAAGACTCAGTTCAAAAACTTTTTTTTTTTTGGTTTTTGGGCCACACCCAGTGACGCTCAGGGGTTACTCCTGGCTATGCGCTCAAAAATCGCTCCTGGCTTGGGGAACCATATGGGAAACCAGGGGATTGAACCGCAGTCCATCCTAGGCTAGCGCAGGCAAAGCAGGCACCTTACCTCCAGTGCTATTGCCTGCCCCTCAAAAACTTTTCACAGTAAACATCTAGATAATTAGAATGATATTCAATAAAATAATATTAATCTCATAGTAGTTAATATTTGGTATGCATGCCATAGTTTGAATTCTTGGTTTAGAACTATTAGGGACATATATACACGTACACACACACACATATATATACACACATATTTATACCAAATTGTTTAATGTTTCTTCGTTTAATCACCATGATTAAGAAATAATTTGGTTTAATAATGTATTAGCAGTCCTCTGGATAGATATCCAAGTAATTCTACTTTGAATACTTTGAATATGAGATCTTAAACTGGAAGTGAATATAAAGCTGAAAAATAATTTACTTTGAACATAAGTTACTGAAAATCAGAAAGGAGATCATTTTTTATTTGAGCATTAAGAGGTTAAGAAATTGATCCTGATTTCATAAAATAAAGAAGATACACAGCAATAGCCTCAAAAGAGGCTAGAAGACTTGACTTCTTGTACTTCTTAGTTGTAACAAGAGAACATCTAGGAAGGTTTCTAGACTAGAAGCAGCATTATCATAATATATTACAAATAAATGCATAAATGGGATGAAGATTAGAAAACTTACTAGAAATTGGATGTGAGTTTAACATAAGTCAAATATCTTAGAATACATATAATATATAGTTTCAAGTAAAATAATATTTTATTCTTTGTCTTTGTCCTTTATTTAATTTTTTATGTCTTTTAATAAAAAGCCACTAGGCATAAATGGAGTAACTTGTAGAAACCAAATTTTCAGTTATGATAACAGTATTATATGTCAACAAGCTATATACAAAGGGTACCTGTTACACTAGCAGTCCAGGGGAAAAGGGGAGAGGTATGGGATGCATGCTGAGAATGTGTGGAGGAAAAACACTGGTGGTGGGAATGGCCCCAATTCACTGTCAATATGTACCTTAAATATAACTATGAAGGACTTGTAATTCACAATGGTTACAATAAAGATTATTTTAACTCTTTTTGTTACTGGAATACCTGAAGGTCTCCTCAGAGGGCTAGGGAGCACACTCCCCAGAAAACTGCATCCTGAAGCTGCCCAGAGAGTCATTGAGTAAAGTTTGGCTGTGGGAGGTCGCCAACCAATATGCTAAGTTCTCTAGCCTGTGGAGGCTTGGCCTGCTGTGACTTTGATCACTCTGAGGACTTCAAGAAAAATATCTCCTGTGCCTGTCTTTGTTTCTGTAATACCTGAAGGTCTCCACAGAGGGCTAGGGAGCACACTCCCCAGAAAACTGCATCCTGAAGCTGCCCAGAGAGTCATTGAGTAAAGTCTGGTTGTGGGGGGTTGCCAACCAATAAGGTGAGCTATCTGGCCTCCAGAGACTCCGCCCTGCTGTGCCTTTGATTACTTTGAGGACTTCAAGGGAAATCTCTCCTGTGCCTGTCTGTGTTTCTTGAATACACTCCAAAAAACTGTCAACTAGAGGCACCAGAAGAGTGCGTCGCTCCATTTAGCATCACAGCATTGCACTCTTTCTAGCCAATAAACCCCACCACAACATGCAAGAAATACCACACTACAAGTGTGACAATGGGGAAACCTCACAGGCAAACACCATGCACAGAGAATGAAGATGAAAGCTCAGATGACCTAATTAATTCAAACCATCTGATTAACCTCTCAAATAAGGAACTTAAAATAGCAATATGGAAGGTGTTTGTAGAACTCCAAGAAAGTTCAGATCGATCTGAACAGAACACAGAGACAGAAATCAGAACTCTCCAAACTGAAATAACAGAACTGAAAAACATGGTAGCTCAACTGAAAATCTCAGTGGATGGCTTCAATAGCTTGGTAACAGCAGCTGAGGAGAGAATCAGTGTACTGGAAGATGACATGCAGAAAAACTCAACATGGCATAAGAAATTGGAAAATAACCTTAGGACAAAAGATCAGGCAATGGAAAAAGTACTCAAGGAATGCAAACAGATGAAAATAGAAGACTTTGATAAACTCAATAGAAACAACATAAGAATAATTGGAGTCCCAGAAACCCAGGTAGGAGATCTCAAGGAAGAATCACTGTCAAAGACATCATCAAAGGGATATTCCTGGAGTTAAAGACTACATGCAACCAAATCCTACATGTCCAAAGACTAGCAGCTAAGAGACCCAAAGAAAAACACCCCAAGGCACATCCTTGTTACAATGACAAATCCCACAGATAGAGATAGAATATTGAAAGCAGCAAGATCAAAAAGGGAAACTATATTCAAAGGAGCATCACCAAGACTTACAGCAGAAATGTCACAAGAAACTCTCACAGCCAGAAGAAAGTGGTGGGAAATTGTGACAAGACTGAATGAAATGAATACCTCATGGAGAAAACTGCAACCAGCCCGACTCATGTTCAGGTTTGAAGGAAGAATACTTAGCTTCATGGATAAACAACAACTCAGAAACTTCTCAGATGAAAAACCAGCCTTAAAGGAAAAACTGACAGAACTACTCTAAGACAAGAGAGACCAATAAACACAGCAAACTTCTCCACAAAGATGACATTAGATTCTATGACAATAATCTCCCTCAATGTCAATTGACTAAATTCACCAATTAAAAGATGCAGAGTAGCAAAATGGATCAAAAAGATGAATCCAAACTTCTGCTGCCAACAAGATACACATCTGAATAGTCAGAACAAATATAGACTCAAAATCAAAGGCTGAAGGAAAATCATCCAAGCAAGCAACACCGTCAAAAAAGCGGGGGTGGCCATATTAATATCTAATGACACCAAAATTATACACAGAAAAATGGTAATGGACAAAGATGGACACAATGTACTTATCAAGGGATATGAGCAACAGCAAGAATTCAGATTATTAAACATATGTTTACCCAATGAGAGACCAGCAAATTATCTAATACAGTTAATCAAAACTTTCCTGGAAACAAATGATAATGAAGACACAAAATGTCAGAATCTATGGGACACAGCAAAAGGAGTCCTGAGAGGAAAATTTATAGCTCTACATGCACACATCAGGAAGGAAGAAGGGGCATACCTGAATAACTCAATGATGCAGCTCAAAAAATTAAAAAATGGCCAACAAAAGGAACCAAAAATAGGGAGACAGAAGGAAATAACAAAGCCGTAGCAGAAATCAATGAATTGGAAAATCAGAAAACAATTCAAAAGATCAATGAGAGCAGAAGTTGGTCCTTGAAAAAATAAACAAGATTAATAGACCATTGGCAAAACTCACAGAGAAAAGAGAGAGAAAACTGATAACCTATATTAGAAATGAAAAGGGGTAGATCACGAAAGATATTGCAGAGATCCAAAGGGTAATCAGAGACTACTTTGAGAAACTTTATGCTACTAAAAATGATAACCTTGAAGAAATGGAATAATTCTTGGACACTTATAAATTAAGTTCCACAGTTAAGTAAGGAGGATGTAGTATTTCTAAACACCCCATAACTATTGAGGAAATTGAAACTGTAATCAAACATCTCCCCCAAAGAAAAGCGCAGGCTCAGATGGATATCTAATGAATCCTTTCAAATCTTTCAAGAGTAGCTACTATCAATTCTAACAGGCTCTTCCATAAAATTGAAATAAGCGGGAACACTCCCAAACAGCTTTTACGAAGCCACATTTCCTTGATACCAAAACCAGAGGTGCTGCCAAAAAAGAAAATTATGGACCAATATCCCTGATGAATACAGTTGGAATGATCTTCAAAAAACATCCTGGCAAATAAGATTCAATGCATCATCAAGAAGATCATACACTATGACCAAGTGCGGTTCATCCTAGGAATGCAAGGATGGTTTAGCATCCTTAAGTCTATCAACATCGTACACAACATCAACAACAACAAAAAAATAAAAATCACATGATCATATCAATAGACGCAGAGAAAGCATTTGATAAGGTCCAAAACCCATTCTTGATAAAAACTCTCAGCAAGATATGAATGGAAGGAACCTTTCTCAATCTAGTTGAAGCCATCTACCACAAGCCAATGGCAAACATTATCCTCAATCAAGAAAAACGAAAAGCCTTTCCTCTAAATTTTGGTACAAAACAAGGCTGTCCACTCTCACCAATTATCTTCAACATAGTACTAGAAGTGCTTGCTATAGCGATCAGGCAAGAAAAAGATATCAAGGAAATTCAGATAGGAAAGGATGAAGTCAAGCTCTCATTGTTTGCAGATGACATGATACTCTTAGAAAACCCAAAAGACTACAAAAAAGCTTCCAGAAACAATAGACTCATATAGCAATGTGGCAGGCTACAAAATTAACACACAGAAATAAATGCCTTTATATACACCAACAATGATAAGAAAGAGAAGGATGTCAAGAAGTCAATCTCATTCACATTAGTGCCACACAAACTCAATATCTTGGAGTCAACTTGACCAAAGATGTGAAAGACATATACAAAGAAAACTATAAATCCCTACTCCAAGAAATAAGAGAGGACACACGAAAATGGAAACACATACTCTGCTCATGGATTAGCAGGATTAACATAATTAAAATGGCAATGTTACCCAAAGCATTGTACAGATGTATGCGATCTCCTTAAAAATACCCACCATATTCTCCAAAGAAGTGGATCAAACACTTATGAAGTTCATCTGGAACAATAAACATCCTCGAATAGCTAAAGCTCTCCTAGAGAAAAGGAAAATGGGAGGCATTATTTTCCCCAACTTTAAGCTGTACTACGAAGCAATAGTTATCAAAACAGCATGGTATTGGAATAAAGACAGACCCTAAGATCAGTGGAATAGTCTTGAGTTCTCAGACATTGTCCCCCAGACATACAGCTACTTAGTTTTTTACAACGGAGCAAGAAATCCTAAGTGGAGCAGGGAAAACCTCTTCAACAAGTGGTGCTTGCAGAACTGTTTAGCCACTTGCAAAAAAGCAAACATAGACCCCCAGTTAACATCATGTTCAAAGGTAAATTCCAAATGGATTAAATACCTGATACCATAAGGTACTATACACGTCAGTAAAACACTCCATGATATTGATACTAAAGACATCTTCAAGGAGGAAACTGCACTTTCCAAACAAGTGAAATCAGAGATCAACAGATGGGAATACATTAAGCTGAGAAACTTCTGCACCTCAAAAGAAATAGTGCCCAGATAGAAGAACCACCCACCGAGTGGGAGAAACTATTCACCCAACACCCATCATAAAAGGGGCCAATATCCAAAATATACAAGGCACTGGCACAACTTTACAAGAAAATAATCTAATCCCATCAAAAAATGGGGAGAAGAAATGAACAGACACTTTGATAAAAAAAATACAAATGGTCAAAAGCACATGAAAAAATGCTCCTCATCACTAATCATCAGGGAGATGCAAATCAAAACAATGATGAGATACCATTTCACACACCACAGAGATTGGCATACATCACAAAAAATGAGAACAATCAGTGCTGCTGGGGGTGTGGAGAGAAAGCAACTCTTATCCACTGCTGGTTGGATAGCCGTCTAGTCCAACCTCTATGGAAACGATATGGACATTCCTCCAAAACCTGAAAATTGGGCTCCCATTAGATTCAGCTATTCCACTCCTAGGGATATACCCTAAGAACACAAGAATACAAAACAAAAACCCCCTCCTCACACCTATATTTATTGCAGCACTATTCACAATAGCCAGGCTCTGGAAACAACCAAGATGCCCTTCAACAGACGAATGGCTAAAGAAGCTGTGGTACATATACATAATGGAATATTATGCAGACATCAGGAGAGATGAAATCATGAAATCTTCCTATGCATGGATGTACATGGTATCTATCATGCTGAGTGAAATAAGTCCGAGGGAGAGAGAGAGACACAAAATAGTCTCACTCATGTATGGGTTTTAAGAAAAATAAAAGTCATTTTTGCAACAATTTTCAGAGACAATAAGAGGAGGATTGGAACTTCCAGCTCACTTCATGAAGCTCACCTCAAAGAGTGATGAGTGCAGTTATAGAAATAACTGTACAGAGAAATACCATATTCATGTGAATGAATAAGGGAACTGGAAAGCTGTCTGTAGTACAGGTGGGGGTGCAGTGGGATGGAGGGAGATTTGGGACATTGGTGGTGAGAATGCTGCACCAGTGAAGGGGGTGTTCTGTACATGACTGAAATATAATCACAATCATATTTTAATTAATGTTTAAATAAGGAAAAAATGAAAAAATGTAAGAAAGCCAAAAATAGATTTTTAAGTTTTTAATATTTTAATTTAAGATTTTAATATTAGAATTTATATTTTAATACCACATATATGCATAAGAGTGTGGGTTAATTTACTTGTAATTTAGGGGTGTACTATATATTCAATTTTTACATTAAAATGAAATAAAATATTAGAACAAATATAAAATAGAAATGAAATTTTTTCTAAATGAAAGAAATTATCCCTCTACCTACTTGGGTAAAGTAGACATAAAATACAGAAAATTTAAGATATGACTGGTATATGTAAATAGTATATTTCATCTGTCTCTACATTCTGAGGGTTATATTTGATCAGTAAATATTTCTAGGGCTGAAGAGATTGCACAAAATTTAAGACATTTGTCTTGCATGTAGTCCATCCCTCTTTGACGCCTCCAATTTATTATGTGAATTTGAAAAGAGATCCAGGAATAAATACAGAACACTATTTTGGATATGATCCCAAACCTAAACAGGTTAAAATATTCTGTAAAATGGCCAAATAAAATTTAATAGAACAATTTGAACTGTCTTCAAACCTTGTTGGTTTCAAACCTGAAAATAGTTTTCCATATTTTAAATATATACACGGAATATTTTATACATGTGTTTAATACATATATATATAATTTAGACAAATGCACATATCAGTGATACAAATCACAAAAACAAACAAAATATATTCAAAATTTCTTATATTCATCTACATGTTGAAAAACCATTGCTCGGTTTTAAGCTTAAATTATTTTCAATGTAAAAAACCATCTTGTCAACTGTATGCATTATGTAGTCTTGCAGATTTCTAGAATATATTCAACGTGCATATTTTATGCATGATGAGTATGCAAAAGATCCTCAGGCTGCTCTGTATTGCCAAAATTGTGCATCTACTTTTAGTTTGGCCTTGGAAAATCACCCAAAGATTATTAGAATTCAAGGAGAAACTAGAATAATGTAATTTATTATTTGGCTAACATTTTTTCCCACTCAAAGTCTTCAGTATCTTCTTTACCAATGTCCTGCATGATCTTCTTGGCTGATGTCAATGATTCTGCTGTTAGGAGATTGTGCCTGAGAATAGTGCTTATTTTTTTAGGATTGAGAAACTTGTATATTTACAAACATTTCCTTCAGGCTGTGTGTGTTGCCACATATATGTATAAATATAGTTTTGGGCTACTTCTTATATATAGTATGTATATTGGAGGAATTATAAAAATTACTTAAAAATAGTATTTTATGTATAGAAACCAAGCTGTAGTGTTGTCTAAATGAAAAAATCTCAGACTATGAAAATAAAAACAGAGATCATGAGAGGGTAAAGGGAATCATAAATTGAATGACAAAGGGCTTATTCTTTTTAACTTTATAATAGTTTTTATTTTTGACCAAGGTGATTACATATCTTCCACAGTAATATTTTAGGTACTTATTAACATTGAATCAGGGGAATTCCCACCACTGAAGTTGACCTCCCTCCACCCTCATTCCCAGCTTGCATCCCATATCCCCAACTGTACATCCTGGGCTGCTAGTATAAGTGATCCCCTCTGTGTCTAGTTTGTTATAGATTGGGTATCGATTCTGTTGGCTTTGGATTTGGTGTTGAAGTCTGATCATTTTTATTGCTATTGAATGATACAGTTCTTTGGACTTGGTACCCTCTATTATTTGCCTCTCAATTTGAGAACAGAGCAAGATGGTTCAAATTATGTGGTTCTATTTGAAAAAAAAATAAGATAGTATGGGGTATAAAAATGACACAGGCTTGAAAAAGGAGAGATCACTACTGATATGGCAGAGATTCAAAGGGTAATCAGAAACTTCTTTGAAAACCTCTACGCCACTAAAAACGAGAACCTGGAAGAAATGGATAAATTCTTGGACTCTTATAATCTTCCAAGGTTGAAAGATGAAGATATTGCATATCTAAACTCCCCCATCACTATTGATGAAATTAAAACGGTA
>PVKC010021496.1:0-18128 GCA_004027635.1 Crocidura indochinensis | reverse complement strand
GGTTAGCGCAGGCACCTTACCTCCAGCGCCACCACCCGGCCCCAATAAGAAATATTTATATGGTCAAAATAGACACTATCGTAAGCGAATGAGCAGATCAAATTGGAACTGAGTATTTTAAACTAAAAATGCATAGCCAGGGGCCAGAACAGTGGCACAGCGGTAGAGTGTTTGCCTTGCATACAGCTGACCTAGGAAAGAGCATGGTTTGATCCCCCTCCCCCCGGCATTCCATATGGCACCCCAAGCCATATTTCTGAGCACATAGCAAGGAGTAAACCCTGAGCATCACCAGGTGTGGACCAAAAACCAAGGAATGAATACATGCATACATACATATGAATACATACATACATACATGCATACATACATACATAAAGCATAACCAAACATAAACAATACCTGAGAGATCTAAACTGAGAGTATTATACTTAATAACCTATATGCCACAATAGTATGATCATGGCTACAGAGAAAGATGAAATTATTCCAGAAATAAAAATACTACAAAAACATGCAAAATAAATGATCTATGTGATCCTGAAACAGGAAATTCTGTACTGAGGCTGGAGAGATAGCACTGCGGTAGGGTGTTTTGCCTTGCACGAAGCTGACCTGGGATGGACTCAGGTTTGATCCCCGGCATCCCATATCGTCCCCTGAACCTGGCAGGAGTGATTTCTAAACACAGAGCCAGGAGTAAGCCCTGAATGCTGCCAGGGTGGCCCAAAAACTGACACCCTCCTCCCAAGAAAAATTCTGTATGGGTGAAAATGGTCTTTTCACAAATAAGGAAATCCTTTTAAATGACTAAATAGTCTCCAAAGTCAAATAGCCAGTACACAAAAAAATCATACCACTTTAAAGAAGATCTGATATTATTATTATCTCCTTAGCTAATCATATCGGAGCTATTCTCATAATCTAAAATACTCAAACAATAAATTTAGTTAAAAGTATTACCTTATATTCTTTAATATACTAAAATGTATCTTCCCTAAGTGAATTAAAGAAGATACATACATGCATCTGTGTATATACGTACGAATATAAGAGTATTTGTCATTCTACTCAAGAACAACTTTCAAACTTACTTAAATATAAGTAAAGGTACATTGCATAGAAATGTGACTAAAATACAAATGAAGAAACTATAACCTCCCCAAAATTGAAAAAACAGTTGTTACTGGATTCAAATTTCCATACTACAAAAGGTATACTTACCTTTTCCTAAATGTGTGTTTATGCTCATGTATCTTGCTGTTCCTGTAAGGCTCTTATGTTCTCTATATGGTATGTGTTTCTTTGTCTCTGGATCAATATACTCCTTTGCCAAACCAAAATCTATAATGTGAATAACTTGCTGGGTTTTATTTCCTGGTCGTCCTATTAAAAAGTTCTCAGGTTTTACATCTCTGTATATCAAATTCTTTGAATGGACATATTCCATGCGAGAAATCTTAATTTAAAAGAAAAATAACATTAATTTTATTGTATGCTTTTACTTATATTTGAAAAAAAAAACAAGTCAAAATTTCATATTGTAAACAAAGATAAAAAAGAAAAACTTAAATTGTTTCAATCCTTAACAAACTAAAAATAAAATAAATATGTATTTTAACTCTAAATTTTCTCCAAAGTTTATCCATCTCGAACTATGATTATTAGCTTTAACTATTATATTCTTTTATAAATTAAATAGAATTTTATTGATTTTTTATGAATCAGTAAAAACTACCAAATGATTCTACACTATAAAACAAAAAAAAAACTTCACTAGTTCAAAATATTAAAACCTTAAGTATAAATGAATAAAGCTGCAACTGTACATCCTTAACAGTTAAATTCTTATACTATATGACCTACACTTTTAACTAATGTTTCAAACACTTTTAATATCATGGAACAGTATCAAAATAAACTTTTCAAGTGAATGTGTATTATTTCATAGTTCATTAGTTTTTCAACTAATTCAGAACTAGGGTTCTGCATTTCTACACCCACTCGAATTGTTTCCCATTTTATTATAAAACAGCCTTGCTCAAGTACTTTTTTTTTTTTTTTTTTTTGGTTTTTGGGTCACACCTGACAGTGCTCAGGGGTTACTCCTGGCTCCATGCTCAGAAATTGCTCCTGGCAGGCACGGGAGACCATATGGGGCATTCAAACCGATGAACTTTTTGCATGAAAGGCAAACGCCTTACCTCCATGTTATCTCCCGGGCCCAAGTACTTTAAAGTACATCTGTATACTTCCATAGAGAAAAATTCATATTAAGTATCATGATTAATGTATATAAAAAAAAACTTTAAGACTTCGTAGCACACTATATTGGGATTAACTGACTGTCTTAAAGCCATTCTCTAGGTTTTCCCATTAATTTCTTTATTTATTTTTTTGTTTTTTGTTTTTTTTTTGGGGGGGGGCCACACTCGGCGACGCTCAGGGGTTACTCCTGGCTATTCGCTCAGAAGTCACTCCTGTGGCAGGCACGGGGGACCATATGGGGAACCGGGGGATCGAACCACGGTCCATCCTAGGTTAGCGCAGGCACCTTATCTCCAGCGCCAACGCCCGGCCCCTAATTTCTTGAAATTTAAATAATTTGACTCATTACTTTCTTTTTTTCTAAATTATTAGAATTTATTACTAAGATTAAAAATGTCTTTCTCCTCTTCTATCTCTTTAGTTTTTCTTTCAATTTTCTATTTTTTTAAATCATGTTACTTTTGGTCTTCCTAAAACAAATGTATTATGATCAGTTATGTCAACTATGTGATGCTTTTTTTTCCTTAAATAAATTACAAATTAAAAAAAATGTCTTTCTGATGGCATTCACTTTCTTATACATGAAAAACGGTGCTGGCAGCAATTCTCAAACTGTATTATTAGAGTAGTAAGATATCAGAACTTCCTGGTGAACAAAATACATTTCATTCAGTAATTTGTGTATGAACAAACCTTTTAACTATTCAAACATTTCAATAATCTTGCTTTTACTTACCAATTGTATAGCTATCATGAGAACAGTTTTAAGAGAAAACGTTCTGTCACATAAGTCAAATAAGTCTTCCAAACTAGGTCCCAGCAGTTCCAGCACCATAGCATTGTATTTACCACAAGGGCCAAAATAGTAAACTTGAGGTATACCATCTGTGGGAAGAAAAAAGGGTTTTGGCTTTTGTATTTTAGGTAATAAGATACTTAACTTTTCTTCATAGAAAATAAGTAAGCTTATTACAATAGTACTATATAGAATTGGTAGACACCACCAAAGTGCCCGGGATACTCTATCATCTCTGTATCACCTAAGTCTGGTCTCCATTCCTCCCACTCAGTCCCCAACTGTTTGGGAACTGGTTCTGCAATTCAAAGCCAATGTTATATCATTGTTCAACACTATCTATTCACTCCTCTTGTCTCCTTGTAATCCACAGACTGAGATCACCCAATGTTTAGCCTTCGTGCTCTGATTTACTTCCTTAACTTGATACCCTCAGGTTCTAGCCACATTGCAGCAAACTGCATGATTCTTTCTTACAGCTGCATTGTATTCCATCTTCTTCCACAATTTCTTAACTATTCAACAGCCAAATATTGGGTTGGTCCCATTTCTTGGTTATTATACTATATGTTGCAACAAACGAAGGTATGCATAATCTAATCAAATTAGATTTTTTGTACTTGGGGGACAGAAGCCAAGAACATCAACCATATTTTGACTTTTTCTATGACTATGATTCTCCTGACCTAGATCCTTTCCTTACTGTCCCTACTCTTAGATGTTCACGGTATAGCTTAGCTATTCCTCAGTTGCACTATTTTTTCATTCTAAAATTGCCTTATTGTTGATATCTACCTCCTCATCAGACTGGAAACAGACATAGCTTTTTCTCTACGAGAAAAAGAAAACCTCGAGATACAAAAAAGTGGAAAAAAAATAATCAAGCAAAATAGTCACCGCAGTTCTTAATAATCATATGGAAGGCATACCTAAAAACTATTTTTATTCCCATCCACTGGTATATACAACCCATATAATCCCTTCCAATAAATGTGGATAAGATACACAATGTGGGTAAGATTCCCTTGTAATGGGGCCAGAGAGATAGCATGGAGGTAAGGCGCTTGCCTCGAATGCAGAAGGTCGGTAGTTCGAATCCCGGCGCCAGGAGTAACCCGAGTGCTGCCGGGTGTGACCCAAAAACCAAAAAAGCCCACTTGTAATAGCTGTTATAGATGAAAGTCATGTACATGTAGCCCAGTGCTTCTCAAATAGTGGGGTGCGCAAGGCTCCGTAAAGAGGGGGGTACATTTAAGCTCAGCAAACATTGTCATAACAAGCTACGCCCTGTGTTTATGTCTCTGTATGTCTCTGGAGCTGAGAGTTGCTGTGCCCTGCTTCAAGCCCCGCTTCGAAAAGCTATGCATTGCAAAACGTGCTCATTGTAGCCATTCATCCAGACATCGCCTCTGATTAAAAAATCAGCTCTAATTATTTCATCTATTTTTGTTTTGCAGGTTAAAGTTTTTCTTAAATAAAGATACTATTTACTGTCTCATGGGGGAGGGTGCAAAAATGTTTTCTTCTTCTTAGGGGGGCATGACAGAAAATAATTGAGAAGCACTGATGTAGCCCTACTGGTACATTCTGAATTAACAAAGCAGGGCCATGGACAGAGTCTTAAGGCAGATTTGATATTTACGCATCATGTAGCATAATCCATCTCCTATAGCCTTAATAATCCCCAGGATCTTAATAATAAAGGGCCACCCACCATAAGCATCACTCTCACTACAACTAGGACAACTAATCACTACAACATTGACTTCAATCTGGCAGGATACTCAAGAATTAAACCCAGTTAAACCATACCTAGAAACTGACCCATGAAAAATAACCAAGTTTCTTGTTCTATAAATTCTAAATCATTTTTTTGGATTGGTATTTTCGTATAGCTTTCTTTTCTAGCAACTTTGAATAAAAATTATTTCTTAAACATCATAAAACCATCCCACTATTTTTAAGATAATCTGAGTGACATTTTATTTTTGTTGTTTATCATTTTTATTATTACAGAGACCGAAAAAAAAGCCGCCGGGCTTTATGTCAAGAAAACTAGTAAGTTTTGTTCTGATTATATTTTGTTTGGGGTCCACATCAATGGTGCTGATGAGGATCAAGTCCAGGACTCTTTCAGGAAAAGCACGCACTCCAACACTTTCTAAGCAGAGCCTAGCCCAAAATCTGCTTCTTCATTAAATATTCAGCCCTTATTAAATATACTTCAGTTTGCCTCTCTGTCTTTATTACTAGCTGCCTTAAGATAAGGCCTCAAGTGTGAATCTAAGACAGTAGATCATCTGGAGGTCAGGACATAAAATAATAATCAGGACAGGGGTTAGATAGACATGAGAGACTAATTAAAATTTTATAGAGGATCTCTTCCACAAAGCAAATTCCCACAAGCACTGTTGACTCCTACATACAGACACATGCACGCACGCGTGCACACGCACACGAACACACACATACACACACACTCACTCACTCGCTCGCTCCTTTACTCACCACATCCATTTGTCACTGAAACTACACACTTAGTCACAATGCCAAGATGTCATATCAAAGTATCATAGCTACCCTCTCTGAACAAAGGCACAAAACAAGGTTTAGCAACACTGTCTCACCGGATTGCTAAAATTTATTTTAAATCTGAAATACTACTAGTAAAAAGAGTATATATTAAGAGTCTGGCTCTGCACTGTCTTTAAAATGACTGATACAATGCATTTCCCCACCTCCAAGCCACTAAAAGTTGTTCATATTAATTTAGCTATCTTTAAACAACTCATTGTACTCTAGTTCGTTGGTTTTCATCTGTAGGTCACAAGGAACCAGATCACCAACTTTGTAAGAACTATATAATGTAAAAATAAATAAGTTCTTCAATAATAGGGTTGTCAAAAGGCTTTCTACTTCCTTCTTTGTCATCATTTTCATGAATAGGTATGGAAATATCAGATCTGTCATAAGATAACAATACTTATTGCTTTATTGAATACTGATTTTTCCAAATGTTTTTAAAGATTTCTAAAAATAAAAAACCACTTAAGGAATTTCACTGTCCTAATTAATTCAATAGTTGTTAAATATTATTTAATTATTTAAATATTATTACTATATATTATATATTATATAATTATATATTAAATATTATTTAATTATTTAAATTATTATTTAATTATTAAATATCCACTGTCTCCTTATGAAACTGATTAACATTGTGAATCTCAGTAAGAATAAAATATTATAAGAACGAAGTTTTCCAGAAATGCAAGATTGGGTACATACACATATAACATAAATAATGTAAATTTTCAAATAAACATTAAAATTTGAAAATTTTATCTACGCTATCTATAACTGGTAGGTTCCCAATATTTCACCAAAATCACTTTTTTGAGTAAATTTGTGGTATTATATTTAAGTTAGTGTCAATATTTTAAATATTGACAATAATTGTCAATAAGTAAATAATTGTCAATAAAGTAGGTCAATATTTTAAATATCTGTACAGCAGTAAATTAACATCTTCCAAACAACTAATTTACATATTTATAAAATCATGCACAGGTAAATAAAATTATCAGAATTCAATCTTTAGTGAGGAAATTAGAAGTTTCATGTGGCTAATTCTAGTTTTCAAGGAAACCTTAGAAAACATTTAGTTATAGGGATTACTCCGTGAAGCAATACAGTGCCAGGAATCAAAAAGTTTATACTGTACTGGTTAGTTATACTTCCAGTCCTCAAGCATACTGTTGTCCTTTTAATACAGTTTTTCTTTTTTTGTAACCTATTTTTTTTTTTTTTTTACCTAATGTTACCTCAGATGTTCTGTATTTTAAAAGTTGCTCAAGGTTGACTGAATTGTGGCTTAAAAACTGACTGGTGAGAATAAGAACTGGTATACTTTTTTTAAAGAAATCTATCCTATCCCTTTCAAAGTAAATGTATGCAATGATATGCAAGGTGAAATCTTTGTAATAGTAAAAAATAAATTTTATGAGAACAGAAAACTAGAAAATACCTAATCAATATCCATCAAACCTAACTTGCCAAATAAATCATAATGGTTTTAACTACTTTTGTAGATGAATCGTAAAGTTTTACATCAATTTCTATAATTCTGGGCCAACTAACATGATTTATAACAATGATGCATTAGTCTTAAAATGCTTTCAATGAGATAATAAAAATAAACAGAAATGGGGGCAGAGGGATAGTACAGCAGGTAGGGCATTTGCCTTACACAGGGCTGACCTGGAATCAATCCCATGAGATCTGGGGAGGGGAGGAGAGAGGACAGAGGGGGAGGGGAGAGGAGAGGAGGGGAGAATAGGTGAAACTGGAGGGTAAGAGATTGCTAGCAAGATTGCCACTTTCACTTTTTACTGGGGAAGTTGCTCAGAAGGTTTTGAAATCCCAGATTTTCTCAGCCAACTGGTAAATACTGGTTCAATACTAACTAACATTGAAAGCTAACAGAATGTTAGCAATACTGATTATCCCTTTCATTTTATTTTTTATGGAGGATGCTAAGAACGTTTTGGAATTTCACTGGATTTCTCAGTCAATCGGTCACTCGCTGGTTCAACGCAAATATCTGAGGAGGTGATGCTGATGGAACCCCACAATACCTGAGATAACTGAGTCACCCCAGCAGTGCTGGTGGCCTCCACAATTCCTCAGCAAGAACTTGGGAACCTGAAGTTATGGTATATGCCCAAGCCACTATGCTATATCTCCTGGCACTCTTATCTTTATTTAGGGGTGGGGGAGGTGTTGCCAAACACAGTGACGCCCATTGGTTATTCCTGGCACAGCTCCTTAGGAATTACTCCAAATGTGGCTTGGGGGATCATATGGGACGCTAGGGATCAAACTCAGTTCAGACACATTGAACTGTTGCTCCAGTCCCCCTTTCTATCTGTTAAACTTTTTCAAACGAAGTATTATCAAAAACACAAACTTTCTGACCAGGATCTGGAACCACAAAGAAGATTGTAAAAATATTAACAAACCATTTATCTCATCATGTATATTAATTGTAAAAGAATAAGTATTTCTCCAACATTCTGAAACAATTCAGTTATAAGCCTTACTTCTAATGCATTAACTATTACCTTTATTTGGATGTTCTGTCAATCCTATTTATGAATTTGGTTTCTTCTCCTGCAATATACTGAAACACTACTTATTCTACGTCATTTTGTTTGAGCTTTTCTAAAGTTAAAACTCAAAAATTTCTACCCAGACTCTACCATCCATTGCCAACCTTTATTTTAAAGGTTTTTAATAAGCCATCCTTGTTAATTAGTATGATTGAAAATTTAGTATCATTTGTAGTTAGAAAAAGCTATGCATAAGTAAATCTGCTTCTTGTAAACGAACTCACCATGAGGAAGAGAAACTGTCCTAACAGACAATAAATCAACCTTCATACAGTTGGGTTTGTAAAATAACACAGTGAAAAAAAAAGGCTCAGGAAAGAAACAGAACAGTTCTGATTTTTTTTCCATATCTCTCTTATTTTAATGGCTGCAAAATGTCTCAAAATGATATTGCTACACAATTCAAGATGGCTAAATTCTATAAACAGTATGAAGCTGCACTGAATCAATTAGCCACTTGCTTCCCAATATGAATGAAAATATCTCAAATTTATAATTAAACATAATTTCCTCCTAAGATATAATTCAGCAAGGATCTTTGTAAAAAAGAAATCTAATTCTGATTCTTTGAGATACATAGTATCTAATGGTCAATAAATGCAGAAATTTCAGAGAATAATATTAATGTATTTAACCACAAATTTTGTAAAGATATACAGTATTGAGTTATCTGTTCAGATGATTGTGTTGTTGTTGTTTGCTTGTTTGGGCCACACATAGCAGTGATCAGGGGTTATTACTGGCTCTGTATTCAGAAATCATTCTTGGCAGTGCTTAGGTGCCAAAGACTGAACCAGGGTCAGCACATGCAAATCAAGTCCCTAACCCCCTGTACTATCTCTTCAGCCCTAAAAGTTATCTATGTTTAAAAATCAATAGTGTAAACACTGGAAAGTTAAAACTAGAATTTTATTTTCTATAAAAAAAATCAATTATCTAACAATGAGGAAACAAATTAAATATCGGTTGTTAGAAAAAGTTTCAACTGACAACAGGAGTTGTGCTCTACTGTAAGCAAAAATGAAACTGATGACATATTATAGGAAGAGGAATTCGGAAGTGGGAAACATGAAATGTAAAAGATAATACAGTAATGGAAGTATTAGGTACTAGTTGAATGTGTGTCTTTCTGCCTATCTGTCTCCTGTCTAGTTGAATGGTCAGTTTTTTTTTTTTTCTTTCATTCATCAACCATTTTACTGAAAATGGGAAGAAGCTGATATTCTTCCCTCACTCCACAATCTCCTATAGCAAGTTATCAGGCTAGGAATTATAAACATTATAAACATTAACATACTTATTAGGAAAATTTAACTCTATAGATCCAGTTATCAAAACCTAAAATCTGAGGTCACAGAGAGAGTAGATAAGGCACTTTGCCTTTCACATGGTTGACCCAGATTCAATTCCCTCCCTGTCCTCCAAATCCACCAGTTGTGTGATCTCTGAGCATGGAGCCAGAAGTTAGTGCTAAGCACAGCTAGGCATACACCCATAACAAAATTCCAAAATAATAACCTGATCAGAAATACTGAACACATAATTGTCAAAGACTTCTTTTCTTTAAAAAAAAAAACTTGATTTATGAAATCCATTATCTTTTAGTACAAATGTTATATTGCCAGCTTAGGAGTTTCAGTGTGAAAGAAGTGGTCCTTGTTAGAAACATTAAAGTTATTTTTTAATAATACTCTCTCGTATTTGAAATTTCTAGAGGCCATCTGATATATATTATATATGCATTAAATTGAATCATATGCATCATTTATACATTAAATTCAGAAATATGAGAATTTAACCATTTTTTGTTAAGTCACAAGTTAGTGAATAACGTAAAACAAGGTCACTTCATTTAAAATTTTTAATGGGGAGATATTTAAAATACATTGTTGTAGTTTTTAATTTAATATAACATATCTTCATACTTTAAGAGTCTACTATAAAATAATAGAGATCCTCAAGAATTTGGGAATTGAGATCCAAGCTGAATAATATACTTTGATATGAACAAATAGGTGCAGTAATTTTAAACTTGGTAACAGTCCTTCCACTAAAACACTACAGCAGGATGTTAATATACTCAACAGGATGAATACATGCTTACAATGTACAAGGTTCTGGATTCAATGCCAACACCAAAGTGTCCATCAAGCATCTCTAGATAGGGCTCTTATTTAAAAAAGGGTCAGAGAAATGACACAGGTGTTAAGGCTTGTGGCTAGTCTGAGTCTTTGGCACATGATTTCTAGAGCATAACCAGATATGATTAGTAAGTGCTCAGAACAGCCAGATGTAACACTTTAATTCAACATAGTATTAGAAGTCCTAGCAATAGCAATCAGACAAGAGAAAAAAATCAAAATCCAAGTTGAAAAAGAGGAAGTCAAACTATTTCTATCTGCAGATGACAGAATGATATATATCGAAAACACTAAAGAGTCCACAAAAAAGCTCCTAGAAAAAAATAAACCAATATAGCAAAGTGGCTGGCTACTAAGTCAATAAATACACAAGACTATTGCATTCCTATATATAAATAAAAGCTCCAAGGAGAAAGATCAGAGTCTATTCCATTTAAAATTGCAAGTACCGGGTTGGAGCGATAGCACAGAGGCAGGGCATTTGCCAACAAGCACCTAACCAGGGAAGGACCCAGGTTTGGTTCCCACCATCCATATGCTCCCTCGAGCCAGGAGCAATTTCTGAACACAGAGCCAGGAGTAACCCTAGCACCTCCGGGTGTGGCCCAGAAACACCAACATCAAAAAAGTAAGTACCTAGGAATCAACCTAACAAGAGAGGTAAAAGACCTTTACTACAAAAACTTTAAAACACTAAAGAAATTGAAGAAGATCTACGGAATAGGAAGAACATCCCATGCTCTGAAATTGTAAGAATCAATATTTAAAAAAAAAATGACCACCTTACTAAACTACTACATAGATTCAATGAAATCCCTATTCAAATTCAGACAATATTATTGCTTCAAGGGCTTACAACAATCAATGATAAAGTTCGTGTAAACCATAAAAGACCTAGGATAGCCAAATCCATACTGAAAAATAAGAAATTGGGAGGCATCCCATGACCAACTTTGAAGCTCTACTACAAAACCACAGTGAACAAAACAGCATGTAACAAAAACAGACTTTGAGACCAATGGATGAGAATATTCAGTGACAAACCCCCAAGTATGTGGGAAATTAATCATTGACAAAGGAGCCAAGAACTTGAAATGGAATAAGGACATTCTCTTCAGCAAGTGCTGTTGGAACAACTACACACCTTACACAAAAGTCAATTCAAAATGGATTGAAGACTTTGAGATTAGACCTAATCCAAAAAATTCATTGAGGAAAACATAGGCAGAATACTCCAAGACCTCAAAGAAGTGTCCAATAATAGGGTGCCAAGAAATAGGCCTATCAGGGGTCTCAAACTCAATTTACCTGCGGGCTGCAGGAGGCAAAGTCGGAGTGATCTTTGAGTGCAAAGTTAGTAGTAAGCCTTGAACATTGGGGGGTGTGATGCAAACAACTAAAACAAAACAAAAAAAAAAAAGATTCCTCGAGGGCAGGGCCACAAAATGTTGTACGGAGGGCTGTTTGCAATTTGCAATTTATTTCAAATCGAAATAAATGGGGCCAGAGGAATAGCACAGTGGTAGGGCGTTTACCTTGCACGTTGCTGACCCAGAACGAACCTTTACCCCCAAAGTTGTCCCTAATTTATCATCCACCCAAAGTAGTTTGTCCCTACTTTACTGCCCTCCACACTCCTCCATACACAATTCCAGTGGTTAGTTTCCTGCTGAAGAATACTTCTGCTCTTCATTTCTATTGCCTTTAGGGTTTTGCTATTCCTTTACAAAGTTTCTTCACATTCAACTGCATGAGCTAGATCATTCTGTGTCTGCCCCTCTCCTTCTAGCTAATCTCACTCAATACGATACTTTCTAGACTCATCTACATGGCAACAAATTGCGCTGGTGGTGTAGGGTGGTGTTTTTCAACCTTTTTCTGCAAAGGCACACTTTTTTCATGAAAAAAAAAAAAATCACGAGGCAAACCACCATTAAAAATGTTAAAAAATGGGGCTGGGTGGTGGCGCTGGAGGTAAGGTGCCTGCCTTGCCTGCACTAGCCTAGGACAGACCACGGTTCAATCCCCCGGTTTCCCATATGGTCCCCCAAGTCAGGAGCGACTTCTGAGCGCATAGCCAGGAGGAACCCCTGAGTGTCACCGGGTGTGGCCCAAAAACAAAACAAAACAAAAACGTTAAAAAATAATGAACTCTGTGCCTATATTAAATATATATAAAGTAATTCTCTTGAATAGGAATCCAATAAACACAAAGACATTTTATAATTACTTTATTAGAAAATAATAAAGTATTTTGTAATTGTTCATATTTCTGTTCAGCGTAAAATCTGGACCTGTTTGGCTGAAGCTAATATTCTGGAGAGAATCGAAGAAGACACGCACTCAACAGCTCTCAGTCTCTCTCTGTCTTTAGTTTTTATAGTCCATAACATGCGCTTCGGCTCACAAATAGATCAATCGTGCTGAACCCGCATGTTACGGATGAAATCAGAATTTTTCCCATGGCACATCAGACAGTAACTCACGGCACTCTAGTCTGCCGCGCAGCATGGTGGTTGAAAATGCTAGTGTAGGGGAACCGTATGGAATTTCAGGGATCAAAACCAAGTAGGCCAGATACAAGGCAAATACTCTACCCACTGTGCTATCACTCTGACCACTGAATATAGAAACATTTTATATACCAATTTTGACTTTGCTTTTTAATTTGTCTTGCTTGGGTCAAATCCAGGATTAGTACGCAAAAGCTTCTCAAGTACAACTCTGGGAGTAGTTTCTGATGGCATGGTATAGTGACCATGTAATAGCTGAGATTAACCACAGGTCTACTGCCTGAAAAACTGTGTACCACTTTGTACATTCTAATATTACAAAATAAAAATTATATAGCAATTAGGCTTAAAATAACCAGAAAAAAGCAGTGAACAATAGCGTATCCTGAACTTTTGAGAAAACAATTATTTAGGGGCCAAGTGATAGAACAGCAAAAGGATGTTTGCCTTGCACTCTGCTGACCCAGGACAAACCTGGGTTCAATCCTCAGCATCCTATATGGTCCCCAAAGACTACCAGGAGTGACTTCTGAGTGAAGAACCTGAAGTAATCCCTAAGCATTGCCAGGTGTGGCCCCAAAAGCAAAAATAATAATAATAACAATAACAACAACAACAACAATATAGAGTTCTTGAAAAACTCTGCTGTTGCTTTCTTCCTAGAATATATGAGAATTGTGGCTTCAGCACTATTCGAAGAAATGAAACACTGCTTTGACTCCATTTAGTTTCCATGTTTGGTTTTTACATAGGACAGGACTGAAAAGTCCTCCCACACAAAAGTAGTTGAAAATACAACAACAAAAATTAACAGCTCTGAGTCACTGAGTCAATGACTGCACTTTATGTTTGGTTGTTAGATTGATAATAGAACATAACCCAACCAGGAAGACTAGCTACAAACTTCTAAAGTACTAGAAAACAGGTTGGGGGTGTACTGAGCATTCAAGGTTCCCAGATGACAAGCTTTATTTCGACATCCACCAAGCAGGGATGCAAGTGACTAAGAACTGGAATTTAAGTCAGAGTTAGTGTTGGGCAGTGTCTCTGTTGCCCTGGTAGTCTGGCTGGGTGCCACCATTCCTGAGGCAAAAACCACCCTTTCCAGGCCAATAGCAGAACAAGCAAATTGCTGAGTGACATCAGTTTAGTCAAACCAGCATGCTCAGTTTCTCCCAGCCCACAGTCATCTGTAAGCAAGCAAGCCATTCCTTGCAAAGCAGTTCATTTAGCAATAGGTCCAAGCCATCTGTGCGAACATTCAACGCCAGAGGCCTACTTGAGATAGAGGTGCCAGGTCATCTTAAAGGTTATCTAATCACACACAAACCCATGCAAACACAGGGCAGATGGGAGACTGCCAGGTTCTAGTGATATAGCATCCTCAACTGCCGCCCACAACTTCCCTCCCAAAGTAAGTGGGGCATTTGTGATCTGAAGCCTCATCCTCTACGGTACACAAGACCATGATCTCTAGTTATAAGTCAGATCAAGCAGACATTAACTTCATATACACTAGCAAAACACCAGCAATTCTGATCAGACTCAAGGACTATGAGACCTTCACATTATGTTATCACTGTAACCACAGCTAGCATATGTAACCACAACTCTCAAGCCCAGCAAAAACTCAATCATAGTAACTGACTCAATTTTGTGAGTCCTTGATGATCACCCAAAATAGCTCTTACTTCAGGACTTACCCTCTACATAAACATAATAAGTAATATACTAGGCATAATAAATATAAATGAAGGAACTCATCATAATCCATGGATAAAGAAAAAAGTTCAAAGAGTTCTTCATACTAGTGCACTACAGCATTCTAAATTTCCTGAGGAAAACTTTCCCCCCAAAAATGCAACTGATATTGAGTGAAAATAGAAACCATAGAAGGGCATTAGTAAGTTCAGTATCAAAACGGTTGCCCACCACTGCCCTAACCCTTCTGGCCCATGTCTTTATTTTCTTATCCTCCATTTTTTTTTTAATGATTTGACATTAAGCATTTATGTGTTCATTAGTCATATTCCTGCATTCTTGAAGCCCCTTTTGGTGTTTGAGCCACACCAGGCAGTTTTCAGGCTTTATTCCTAACACTATGTTCAGGAAGACCATATGGGATGCCAGGGCATGCCAGGCAAATATCCTACCTATATCCCTACTCACTCTGGTCCCTTTTGTACTTTCTTTGGAGAAATATATATTCCATTCCTTGGTCCATTTTAAATTACAATATATACTCAAGTATAAGCTGAGTTTTTCCACACAAAATGTGTGCCTATAAACCCAAACTCGGTTTATACTTGGGTTACACACGTTATTTGATTTGGTGCACAAACACCGAATCAAGTGCACATAGTCTCCAGTTGTCTTTGACGTCTGGTGGTGGGGGCAGTACTTCAGCTCAGTCCACAAATCGTGGCTGAACCGAACTGGATGCCACTGAACTATTTAACCCACAATATTCTGAGCTTTGTATAAGACAAGACCAACACAGTAATGATGATATCTGCGAACTTTTATTTTAAAAATTTACCAGTGGATGCTGCATTTTCCACCTTGGCTTATACTCAAGTCACTAAGTATTCCCGGTTTTTAGGGTAAAATTAGGGGGTTGGCATATACTCACTAAGTCACTAAGTTTTCCTGGTTTTTACGGTAAAATTAGGGGGTTGGCTTGTACTCAGGTCGACTTATATTTGAGTATATATGGTAGATTGTTTATATTTTTGTTGCTGGGTTTTTAAAGTTCTTTATATATTGAAAATGAGTATGATAATATATATCTTTTCAAAAAGTTTTTTGTATGATAATATATATCTTTTCAAAAAGTATTTTAAGTATTTTTAAAACAATTTGGTAGTTAAAAATTTTTGGTGCATTGCTTATGATTAAAAGCAGTCTGAAAGCAATAATTTAAACAGTCAAATCCAAAATAAAAGAACTGTCCTGCGATTTCTTAGAAAAATCTTATGTATAATTAATTATTTTTAGAAAAGTCACAAAATTACAAAAGAACTTACAAGGGCCAAAAATAACAGTACTTAAAATAGTATAGCAATAAATAGTTGTTGTCTTGCACAGAACTGACCCAAGTTCAATCCCAAGGACCCCATATGGTTTCCAGACCCCAAAAAGAATGATCCCTAAGCAGAGCCAGGAGTAATAAACCCTGAATGTTGGGTGTGGCCCCCACAAGCATAAAAAACGTTTTTTGCTTTTTTGGGTTTTTTTGGTTTTTAGGCCACACCTGGTGACGCTCAGGGGTTACTCCTGGCTATTCGCTCAGAAGTTGCTCCTGGCAGGCACAGGGGACCATATGGCGAACCGGGGGATCGAACCGTGGTCCGTCCTAGGTTAGCGTAGGCACCTTACCTGCAGCGCCACCGCCCGGCCCTGTAAAAAAAGTTTTGATTTAACTTCCCAAGCATACATTTCCTATAAATTACATTGAATACTTAAAAATGTCAACATTTTGATCAAAGTATCAAAGCCAACACAACATACATCTTCAGACAATATTATTCCTATCTCACGTGGCATGGAGCACAAGGGAACACTCATTATACAATCTATCCTGTGACTAGCAGTCCCCTGAGTTGTGGAAAGCTCCAACTCAGTAAGATAGGCAATACATGTTTCATGTTTATTATGATCTCTGGCATAATTCTTATACTTAAATATAAGGCATAGGAGCTGGAGTGACAGCATTGTGGCAGGGCATTTGCCTTGCACATGGCCAACCCAGGATGAATCCTGGTTCTATTCCCCATATCCCATGTGGTCCCCCAACCTGTCAGGAGCAATTTCTGAGCACAGAGCCAAGAATAGACCCTGTGCAGTATAGGGTGTGACCCCACAGACAAAAAAAAAACAATGCTAAACCATGGACCTAGAAGGTAGCTCAGTGGTAGAGCACATAACTGTATAAATTAAGGACCTGTGTTTGATCCCCTATAAAATGTGAAACATTGAAACATAAAAATCCAAACCAATATATAAAAGTAATTACTGAGGTCCACCAATCAGGCTTTTATTGTAGAAAAGATCATCTCCAGAAGTGGCTTAGATTTACTAGGAAAGGACCGGGCGGTGGCACTGGAGGTAAGGTGCCTGACTTGCCTGCGCTAGACTAGGACAGACCATGGTTCGATACCCCGGTTTCCCATATGGTCCCCCAAGCCAGGAGCAACTTCTGAGCGCATAGCCAGGAGCAACCCCTGAGCGTCACTGGGTGTGGCCCAAAAAAAAAAAATTACTAGGAAAGATTCCACCCAAAATATAAGAAGGAGCCAGAGCGATAGCACAGCAGTAGAACTTTTGCCTTGCACATCCCCAGCGTCCCATATGGTCCCAGAGTCGGGAGCAATTTCTGAGGGCATAGCCAGAAGTAAACCCAGAGCATCACTAGGTATGGCCCAAACCCACTCCACAAAAAAAAATACTTAGCAAGAATTAAGTTTAATAAGGCACAAATTAAAATGATTAAAATATATTCGTGGCATTTAATTTTGTGGTCTCAAACTGACTTATTGTTTAATTATTCAAGTCATTTTCCAAATAATAATTTAGTATATAAATGATTGACCTGTCCTTTATCTAAAGCTGGGCATTCAAATCTATACTAATTTAATCAAGGACAGGTACTGAAACAGAAATAAATGAGTAAAACTCAATCCTAAAACTTTTGCTGAAATTTTTTTGTTTGTTTTTGTTTGGGGGTCACACACCCAACTGGTGCTCAGGATTACTCATGGCTCTGCACTCAGAAATCGCTCGTGGCAGCATCCATATGGGATGCTGGGGATTGACCCAGGTTGTATTCAGGTTGTTCCTGGGTTGGTTGCATGCAAAGCAAATGCCCTACCCACTGTACTATCACTCTGGCCCTTTTGCTAAAAATTAAAGAGTTGTTTTTAATGTCTAAGCTCAGATTTTAAGTTACCCCTAATCACTATAGGAAGAAACTACTATTGGTCACCAGAAACAAAGCCCACATGTACATACAAGAAACAAAACAAGAATTATCTCAGTGCTTGAAAACCTTCATCAGGAGATATTACCTAGGACATTCTGAACCTTAATACATAAGTCAAAAACTTTTCTCCATAACTTCTGAAGGTTTTTTTAAGTTTTAACTAAAATGAATGGTTTCTCTCCTCTCTCTCTTCTCTCTCTCTCCTGCCCCCCTCACACACACACACACACACACACACACAAACAACCACACACA
>PVKC010021495.1:0-18133 GCA_004027635.1 Crocidura indochinensis | reverse complement strand
TCTGGGATTTCACAGGCAGGATTTCACAGGATTGGTGCCTGCAGCCATATCCCCAGTGTCTCTGAACCTTCCAATCTTCCTGTCCTTTTTTGTGTCCTTCACAAAGTCAGGCTTTTATTAGTCAGGACCCAAGCTGGGCAGAAAGAGTAGGCAGGTGGCCTGTTCTAACCACTCAAGACAGCAGGGCCTATTCCCTGCCTTCATGCTATGTGCTTTATATTTGGCATCTCTGAGTTTTAAAAAATCACTAAGACAACTGTTTTTTTAACTCTTGTTAGGTAGATGAGGAAAATGAAGCTCAAAAGGTGAGGGGCAGAACTGGAGAGATAGTACTGTGGGTCAGGTACTTTCCTGGTATATGGTGGACCCAGGTTCAACACCTGGCAGCACATATGGTCCCCTGGACCATACAGGAGTGATTTCTGAATTCAGAACCAGGAGCAAGCCCTGAGCATCCCTGGACATGGCCACCCCCAAACAAGCAAACAAATTAACCTTATGAAGGTGAGGGGCAAACAGGGATTCTGACCATTTGGCACCTAGGCCAGGTTTTGGTCTCTAGCACATTCTTTGTTATCTATTTTGTCATACCTAGCTCTGCCAAGAGGCTGCTTTGGAGTCCAGGTCATTAAACCTCTAGTTGTCCTGCTGCCAGAGGTTGGGGGGGAGCCAAATGTGAGTTTTGAACCTTATTCTAGGTGTTTCTAGGCATTATTTGAACTGGGATGTGTCTCATATCTCTTTGAAGAAGCAGCCTCAGAAGTGGTATCACCATGCAGCCACAAAATAGCAATGAAAGAGTCTCCCAAACCCCCAGCACCTGAGTACCTGCTGTTCCTGGGGCCAGAAGAGGTGTGGAGGACTCACTTCTGTCAAAGAGTAGTGCCTTTTCAGCGGAGTTAATAAGTTAGGGTATAGGCATGTTGCCAGGAGAAGTGTCTGCCTTGTGTTGGCTTGTTCTTATCTCCCCCAGAGAGAATTCGTTCAGGAGATCCAAGGCAGGAGAGTGACAGATTTTATTAAAAGAAGGGAAGGAAAATAGGATGTTTGGGGAGATGTTCAGAGTGGGCTGGTGAACAGCAGCCTCAAATGTACTTGTCTAGGGTTCTTTTGGGAGGGGGTTGGGGATATTGGGCTATATGTGGCAGTGCAAAGGGATGACTCCAGGCTCTTTGTTCAAGGATCACTCTGGTAGTGTCAGAAGGACCATATGTAGTGCTGGGGATTGAAGCAGGGTCAGCCTCCTATAAGGCCTTCACCTATGTATTATCTCTCTAGTCCTTTGTGTAGGCATTTAGTCATTTTCCTTTGTTCCAATATCTGGCATCCTGCCTTGCCAGTCCTTCTTTATTGGTTTCCTCACTGGCAGGAGAGTGGAAAGGCTCCAGGCAGCCTTATCTCTTGTTGACAGGGCATGCCCTCAGCTCCTCAGGAAGAGTCCTGGGGAAAAAGCCTGGGTTTTTGAGGCCTTGTTAGGCTTGTAATCATTTACCCCAAGACATTGTTTCAGGGTAGTTTCCCTACCTGTGTCTCTTCCTGGGAAGCCTAAGTGAACCCCTTTTGTCACCTTGAGACTATCTTTCCCTCCCTACTCCTGTCTACTCTGACTGGTGTGCACTGAAGCCATGCATCCTGAAGAATCCAACTCCTTCAGCAGTGATTCATCATCCCATGTGAAAACACATTTTTATTTTGTTTTGCCTTTTGGGGCCACATCTGGCTGTACTCAAAGCTTACTTCTGGCTTTGTGCTCAGGGACACACATAGTTTAAAATTACATTAAATTAGATTTTTAAAATTTATTATTTGTAAATGTTTGACTTGTAAGAGTATCTTATATGCATGGGGTCATGTCAGATTTTTTCAGAAGGAAATGTTTTAGCAGCTCTGCTGTAGAATATCGAATAATGGGGGGGAAAGGTTCATGGTTTGTTAAGTATAAAGATTTATAAGAGTTGCAATGGTGTCAATGCAGAATCATCCTATTTTCTTGTAATTTATGGAAGGTTAAGCAAAAGACAAGGCCAATGCCAACATCCTACTCTTCTTGGATTTGGTTTGCAAGTGGTATTTTTATTTTCCTATTTTATTTCTTGGTTGCTCTTAGCATGCTATTTCCACATAAAGGGGGAGAGAAGGAAAGTGTAAATCAAGATTAGATTCCAGGAAGGAGTGGCTACTTGGATCTTATTTTTAGACTAGGTTGTGGAAGTTACTTATCAAGGAGGCAGGCAGCATTCTGAATATCAGTTCCTCAGGTTTCTGGTAATTAGTAAATGAGAAACCCCTTTGCAAAAAAAAAAAAATCTAAGTATAAACTCTTCCCCAAGCTTGGGGAGTGCTCAATCTCCTCTGAGATTAAAACCTGAGCATAGCAAGGTAGACCCGAATTAGACCTTAGTTTGGAGGGGCAGTACAAATCTAGGATGGTGCTTAACATCTTGTAAGGGCTCAGAAAATGGTCACCCTCCATTTTCTGAAATCAGGGTTTTATTTTTGATTTCCAAAGACCTGTGACATTCTAATGCCAGAGGGAAGGATTTGGTCCCTCTGAGATTAGTCATGCTTGTGGGGCCAGCACCAGAGGCTTTATTTGTGGCCCAGAGATCACTGTCAACTTTGAATCCTGCTTTTACAGAGCAACCCGCACAGATGTCTGCACCCTCCTGGAGAGGATTTGCTGTGCTGGAGCTGAGGTGCCCTGAGGGCCTTCCTGAGCTGGGAACTGTGGGTGCTGGGAATGAAACCAGTCTTTCTTTTAACTAGCATCTCAGGATGAGAAGTCTGGGTCTTACCTGGGGGAGGCAGCTTTTCCCAAGATCAGCACTCCAGCTGCTTGCTGCCCAGGCTACATGTTTCATGGACCTTACTCAGTAGGAAATAACTAGTATGTGCTGGCACAATTATTTGTTCATTAATAAATCCATTAAGCCCTGGTTGCTTTGCCATGAGGAGTGGTGGAAGCCTGTCTTCATGGACCTGTCCTCCAGAGCTTGGAGACACAGAGAATGCTGATGGATGGATAGAAGGAATCCTGTTATAGATATTTGTGTATATGTGCTAAATCCTTATTCCTCATGAAAAGAAAGCCATGAGCCATGCATGTATGTGCATGTGTGTGAATATGTGCATGTGTGTGTGTGTGTGTGTGTGTGTGTGTGTGTGTGTGTGTGTGTGTGTGTGTGTGTGTGTGATGATTGGGTTGAGGGAGAATCTCACCCAGTGTCTGCTCCTGTTGGTGATTAATGATTCTGGTATGTTGATCCACCCTATTTGCTTCAAAACAATTATTCCAACTGCCCTCTCCCCTGGGGAGCTGCTGCTTATGGTTAATAAATCAGGAGGCAATAACAAATTTGTAAACGAAGATGACACTAGCATGGTTCCACCTGAGTGCCCCTGTGGGTTTTATAATGGCAGTGAGGTTTGCTTGATTTTCTGTTGTGAGTTGAGAAAAGACTCAGTGTCACTCATTCAGAAAAGCAGAATGAAGATGATTATTTTATAGCACACACCCAGCTAGGAGCTGTCATTAGCCCTTGATAAATATTGTTTTACTGTACTGAATCTTCCAGTCTTCATGATAAAATTAGTTAGAGCACAGGGCTGGAATAGACACATGCCTGGCATGTGTAAGGCTCTAAACTTAATCCCCAGTCATCCCATTGCCTGTGTCCACCAATGCCATTGAGTGTAGTCTTAAGCACTGAGTGGTCAGAATGATGTCCAGTCCAAGCTTCACGTAGATGGGAGCCACGTCCTTACGCACTGGTATAAAATCCACCCACCCCTAACAAGATAGGAATTTCCCTATATGGAAATTTTTCAGAGAAGTTGACTAACAGCAGTGAGGGTACCCCCCAAATGGCAGCATGGGGACTTTACTCCAATGTCTGTTGGCTTTCAAGGCACTTGTGATCCTGAGCTTATTACATAAGGAGTCCAAGGTTTGTGCAGAATCTGCTGCAGACTAGGTAAGGTAATTGGTGTTGGGTGTGAAAAGGATCCGGAAAAATTTATTACAGAATACCTCAGGGTGTCAGCCCTGCCTGTGAGGGATGACCTGGGGTGATACTGGACATGGCTCCTGAGACACCTTCCTGACCCAGTGCGTATGTGCTTATAGCTGTCACTCAAGGCTCAGCAGAGGAAACAACCTTCCGAGAATGAGTGAAATTTTGACTCATGTTTTTGTCCCTTATCAATAGTGACGGTCACAATGGGGGGGGTCATTGTCTTAGGGTGTGCTTTATCCTCTGGCCTAGCGCAAAGGGACAGGGCACAAGGAGAAGGAGGAACTGCATCCCACTGAGAAAGGCAGTAGGAAGCAGCCAGGTGGTTTGACTTGGATCGTAGGAGGGAGCTGGAGGGGCTCCATGGGCCTGCCAGGTGACACAAGCCCTACAGTGATGTGGGGCAGATACCAAGCTTTCCTGCCTCCATTCCTTTCCATCTTTGATACCATAGGCTGCCTGAAGCATCTCTGTCTCTTCCAGAGACAGCACCAGGAGGGAATCTAAGCCATACAGAAAGGATAGGGAAAGGGATGACCTGGTGGGTGTTTGGATGTCTTCTGGACCTCACACATGCAAACATATGCTCTCCTGGTAAGCTACCAAGCCTTGCGGAGAATTGCCTCATGAAAATTCATCTCTTTTTTTATAAAATAGGCCTTCTGTACACAAACATAATACCTACAAAAGATCAGACTGAAGAAAAACGCAGAGGAAAGAAATGATGAGAGACCATGTTCACACCACCTGGAGATCACTCAGTTGGTCTCATGTGTACATTTCCCATCTGCCTGTGAATGTAGCCATCACTAACTTCTATTTTCTGAGTGTAATGCATCCTTCTTGTTCTCTTAACAGTAGCCCTACTCCTTCTCTGTGTCCCTGTCACCATTTCTGATGGTTGCTGGGGACTCCTAGGATTGCGTAATTCCTGTGTAAAAGATCTCGAAAAGGTTTGCATCAGAGCCTAGTCTGACTCTGAATATTTTCAGGGGCTGGTTGATGCAGAAATGAAGAGGTGAGCCCAATGGAGTAAAACCAAAGTGCAGAGCCTGATTAATTCAGGGATTGCTAAATCAGAAGCTTCATCATAAGTGGGGCTGCTTCTCTCTTTTCTGGGAAGGAGGCTTAGGAAACTCTTAGAGAATAGATGCATAGTTCCTTTGAGGACCAGAGGAATAGAAGTGAGAACCCAGAAATAAACTCTTATAAAGGAGGATGCTTCACTTATGACAATGGATCCAAGAGCATACAACAGAGCATGGAAAGGTTCTTCACTAAATGGTGGCAGGTAAGCTGGACAGCCACAAGCAAAGCAATGAAATGAGACCACTCTCTGTGACAGGCCAAAGGTTAACTCAAAATAGATGAGAAAACTAGGATGTTGGGCTTGAATCTATAAAATATCTGAAAGAACAGGTGAAACACTGCATGGTAATTGGCTTCAGTGTTGTCTTCAGTGATTTGATTCCATTGGCAAGAAAAACAAAAGCAAAAATAAATGGGATTATACAAAGTAAAACAAGTTCTACAGAGCATAAGAAACTAGTGTTAAAATGAAAAAACACTCCCATGAATGAACAAAATGAGAAAAGATAGCATGTATCTGACTGTTTACTAATATCCAAGATATATGAACCACTCAGAATGCTCAACAGCAGAAAATCCATGAGGGAGAACTGAACAGATACTCCCCAAAAGACGACAGGCTTAGGAATACTTGCTCTTTATCAGGAAAATATGAGGCGATAACATCTCACACCAGCAAGAATGGCCTATGTGCATTTAAAGCAAACAGAAACACGTGTAATTGGGGTGTATGTAGAGAGAAAAAACTCTATCCATTGTTGGTGGGGATGTAAGCTGATTCAGCCTCTATGGAAAACATATGGAGATGTCTTAAAAATTAAACTTTAAGCCAGTTATGATCCGGTAATTCCATTCCTAGGAATCTGTCCTAGGGACACAAAATGACTCATTCAAGAAGATGAATGCACACTGGTGTTCACTGAAGCAGTATTTACAATAGCTCTAATATAGAAACAATCCAATGGCCCCATGACAGATGAGATCCTAAAGGAGTTGTGACAGAGCAAGGGGAATGGCTCAGTGGAAGAAAAGTATGCACCTTTTAAACATGAGAACATGATTCTGATGCCCAGTTTCCTCATGTACCAATAGTGGTCCCAGCACCTCTGTCATATGAGACCCCTGGCTTAGACACAGCGTGAGAACACTGGTCTGCTGTAGCCAAGCTCCTGAGTCTGTGCTCAGGACCACAGTGTCCAATGTGCAAGGCACATGTCTGTGCACTGAAGTCCCCTGCTGACACTATAGCCCGCATGTTTGCTAGCATCACAGCAAAATAAGTGTGAACCCCAGGAGAGTACTTGTGCAAGCAATCCAGATGAACTCTGTGAGTCATCCACCAACACTCCTCCCTGGAACTGTAGCTTAGTGTATGATGTGAGATCCCAGAGAGCACCCCAGAAAGTATCTCCCCATCGTAGCAACAAAGGGAAGTGAAGTTGGGACTTATATACACCATAGACTTCCCCGTAGCCATTCAAAAAAGGTCAGATTTGGACAGCTGGAGAAATAGTATAGCAGGATGCTGCTGGGTGTCCACTCACCTTACCCTTAAAGTGAAAGTTTGCTTTTTGCTGAAACTAGTGGGAAATAAGTTTGAAGCAGAAAGACAAATACTAGCTGATGTCAGTCAAGTGAATGAGAAAAAGGAACGAGAAAGGGAGAGGTAGAGAGAGAAGGAGAGGGAAATGGAGAGGATTAGAAAATTTTTGATTGCTTTCTAGAGGGGGAGGAAGGATAGGGGTCCAATTAATGGGGAAGGTATGATTCTGGCACTTGAGTGGTGGTGTGGTATACTGCTTCTGAAGCACATGCACATTTGTGCTCTTGTAAACCAATACCTCAGTAAAGCAAAGTCTAGTGCTGTTGTGATATGTACAATCAGTCATACTTTGGTTTTATCTTGGGGTCACACCTGGAGGTGTCTGGGGCTTATTTCTGGCTCTGCACTCAGGCTTGGGCAACCTTATGTGGTGCTAGGGATCAAAACTGAATCAACCACTAAGGGAAGCACCCTGTTTGCTGTATTGTCACTCCAGACCCATTCTTGATTTTTAAAGAGCCAGTTTGAGGTCATGGCCCTGTGCTCCATAACAAGCATATCTTCATGTCCAGCTTTGCCCATGGCTATGCCCAAAGGACTGGGAAATCTGGATATTTACCTAGGTGGGTATGGATACAGTCTTATATACTGTCTTCATTTTCAAGCCAAGAAAATGGGGCTTCTTGGAATTATATACCTCTGGTTTGATATTTAATGTACAAATAAGAGTTAGATTAAGATGAGCTCTAGCTCCACCCCCCCCCCCCCCAGGGATCTTGTTTGAGGTTCTGTCTGTAGAAGATTCTGTGACCCCTGATTTCTCAGGTAGCAGTATAATCAGTAATTGACAGCAATGGAAAGAGGGTTAGAGCATAGTACCTAGGATTTTCAGGGATTGAAGTTTATGTAATCTAGGAAATAAATACAGAATTATATATACAAACTGAGGAGTAAAACTATTTGTTGTTTGGGCTAAGATGATAAACCATCACAAAATTAGAAATTTAAAATAGCTAACACATACTCCAAATTTGCCCCAGTCTAGAAAAATACCTGATTGATATTGTGAATGAGCCACATGACATACCCTGTGTTAAATCTGCCCTGAGTGCTGTCGCTTCGTGCTCTTTGGTTGTCTGACATTGGTTTTGTGATTTTTCTAGAATGAGATGAGGACAATAATTCAAAAACTTCCTCTGACATGGCTGAGGGAACTCGTATCTTATTTTTGATGATCAAATGCAGTGAAGCACACAGATTCTCAGACAGTTCTGGGTCTGTCCAGAACTGTCCAGAGTCTGCCAGACTTATTTGGCTGATCCTCCCCTTTTCAGGAGAAAAACAAACAAAAATCAATCACCCGTAGGCCCCCTGGAAATCTATAAACAAACAGAAAATTATCCCCAGCACCCACTTTGGGAAGCACTGCCTGTCTGTATCACAGGGCACTTATCAAGCCCACGGTTCTTGTAGATTCCCTGTGAGAACTGAAGGAAGCTGAAGCATGTATGGTGATGCAGGCTGTAGTGCCAAGGGTCTCCTGCACGTAGGAACTTTGCTCTCTATTGCAGGGACCTTTTAGCACAGATTTCATGCCTATCATGGGAGGACAGTCAGCCCCAGACCTCCTCTTCCCGATGATCCTGCTCCATCTAACACTGCCATGTCTGGAACAACGGCATATTCCTCATCTGGATCATGGCTCAGAGCAGTAGCACCTGCCTTTCACCCCACTTACTACCACACTCTTCAGCCCTGCTGGTTTCCCAGTACTCAGACATCCTCCGCGCTGGGAAACAGGGGGAACAGGTATATTTCTAGCTGCAACAAAAAACCTATTTCCAGCTTTCCACTCTTTCTAAAATAATCCTAGCAACTAGGCCTCATCTCACTGGTGTAGTTCAGATTAACTGAAGATAGTACCACACATGGAGGCCTTCTGAGCATTTTATGGAACCTGGAGGGCATTTTTGGGAGTGTGACATGGGAAAGAGCTGCCATAGACCTTTGCCCCACTTTTTACAGGGATTTCTTTTTCTGCCTCCATGATCAGATGAGGATTTGAACATCAGAACTTAGTTTCTCTTTGACATAAAAATATTTCAGTAATATATTATTTATTATCGGTAATACCTTCCTTATACCTTCCTTTCCCACTTTGAGTTAATAAAGCTAGTAATTTTTTCACCTTCCATTGCATACTTTTGACAGGATGTTTCCTGTTAATAACTATTTCTTGTGTATTTATTTATAGAGTCACCTGTCTGTCCATACCCTGCTCAGGACTCAGAAAGTTGAGTTGTGAAAGTGGTTGGATCTCCTCTGTGTTATGTGCCTGGGATGATGGGGCAGGATAGAGCATAGTTGTGCCTTGTGTCAGGAACTCTAATGAAGTGAAAGTCCCACATCAAGTGGGCATGCTGACTCTATAGAGGTTCTCATCATGCACAGATGTAGAGATGTGCATGATGAAAAGCAAAGGACATACAATTTTTTAGTTCAGTGATATTCAACCTTTTTACAAGTAGCAATAACAATCATTATTTGTGGGCTGAAAAGATAATACAGTGGGTAGAACACTTGCCTTGCATGCAGCTGACCCAGGTTTGATCCCTGGCATTCCATATGGTCCCTCAAATGTAAAGACAGGAGTAATTTCTGAGTGTAGAGCCAGCAGTAATCCCTGCGGACCACTGGGTATGGTTCCAAATTAAACTAAATCTCCCCCAAATCATAATTTCTTATTAGAATGGATGCAAATATTTTATGTATTCATTTTATAAGCATGTCCAATGTCTGATGCAGGCAAACTGTGTGAAGCACCATCCATTTTTTATGACCAGTAGGAAATGTGCAGGGGTTGGTGGTGGAAGACAACCACCTCTGATTTTTATAAGAGACTTCAAGTGGATTGGAAACAGCATGGAGGTTAACTCCTTGGGTACAGAGATGGTGTCTTCCTCCATATATGTGAGCTTCTACCATGTATTTGTTGCACAGTTTCAAATATGGCTTGATTTTCTCTTTGTTCTGATTCTCAAAGTATTCCTTTCCAGTGAATGGAGTCAGGCCAAATTTCGATTATTCTGTTTATGGGCTCTGCCAGATTATTGGTCAGAACTATAATTCTGGTCAGTTCAGGTCATTTAGGAGATGCCTCCTGTAGGGCCCATTTAGTTCTGTTGAGTTGGAAGCACACTGTTATAGAAATATGGTGACCCTCTGTGCTGTGGGAGAGGTCACTTGTGGGTATCAGTTGCAGGCATCCTTGTCATCCTACACTATTTAAATTATTCACCCCCGACTCCAAAAACTATCCCATCTGGGGGCAGTTTGTGAATTTGGACTTGTCAAAATGTAGAGTTGACTAGAATGGTTTCCGTAATTCTCTGGACTGTTTGTGTTTGCACAGGAGAATGTACTGAGTATAGACTCCATCTGCCAACTTATGCTTAGTTAGGAGCATCATTTTCCTTTTTCTGCACCTTTGGTGGGCCTCACCCCTAATGAGCATGTGCTTCTAACAGTGTGTGTGCTGGGAGACTTCCTGATGCTCTTGGCCAGATCTTCTGCTCAGAAAAAAGGGAGCTGAGGTGTTATCTGTACTTGTAGAACAGCTTGAGGACCTAGTAGGGTGGGCAGGTGCAAGAGAATGCCACCTCTTAAGTTAAGCTTCTTGTCTGTGGCTCTCTGGTGCACATATTAAGGTTATGTGGATTCCTTTTGGTGGAAAAATTCATTTAACATCAATTATTAATGAATCAGAACCAGTAAGACAGGGAGTTTATTCTTTGATCATACATCCAGAAGCATATTTGGAGAGAGCCTTGTGCTGTTTTGGAGGGAGGGAAGGAGATTGCCCTGTGTATGTGAAGTCTTTGTGAATCCCAGATGAGATTCCAGTTGGTAATAGCAAAGAAGAAGGAAATAAGAGGCCTGGTAGTGGATGAGAAAGTTCTTGAGGAGCTTTACTTTGTCTCTATTTCTTCCCAATTTGGATGAGGGTTAGTGCCTTACTGAACCTCCCCATAGTAGACTGTGCCCCTGAAGCAGATTCTTTGTTCTGCAGAACAAAGCCATTGGCATCTGTGAGGAAACTAGAAAGGCAGGAAACTATGTTGGGTGACAATTGTATTTAGTTGGCTTTATGCTTAAGGACATGCTCCTTGTTACTAGAGTTCTTGAGTCAAAATTTGTGCTAATAGTGGGACAAAAGTTGGAGGGTGGAATTTAGGGCAATGGAACATATAGAAAAGGAGGGAGGGAATTTCAGGAATGAGGTGGCCAAGAAAGGGAAAGCAGAAAAGACTGTGAATATTGTTCATATCATTGGCAGAATCTGAGCTCAGACCAACTTGAGTGCCAGAGTTGCCCGGACAAAAATCAGCAGAAACCATGAAGTAACTGAGAAGTTTTAGGTGCCCTTGCCCATTGTAGGGAAAGTTTGACATTGGATATAGCCAAATGAACTTACTAGAAAATTTATAATAGAGAAGATAGATTATGTTTATCTAAACATACCCAGGATATGTCACAATATTAACTATAAAATAAGTTACTAGTAAAAATAGGAATATGTATCTGCTGATGAGACACTCCAGATGCTTGAATGAGGAAATAAATTGTAGTAGGAAACATGTGGCATACAAAGGAATAGAGGTCCTAAAACACACTCGTAGCTAGAACCAAACCAAGATATGGATTAGCATACTTAAAATAATAAAAAAAATACACAATCTATTTGCTCTCAGGGCTATAGCAATAGTACAGTGGATAGGGTATTTTCCTTATATGCCGCCAAACAGGGTTTGATCTCCAGCACCTTATATGGTCCCTTGAGCATGAATACAGAGATAGGAGTAACCCCTGAACATTGCTAGTTGTGTTTCCATAATAAACAAAAAATACTTTCCACTGTTAAATCTATATCAAGTACATATGTCTGTAAAAAATTGAGGTAAAATGTTTTTGAGGTAATAGCTGAAAAATCGTTGTCAGTAAAACTCTTCCATAAGATAAAGAAATCTATTTTTTGGGAAAAGACACATCTAGTGGTACTCGAGACTTACTCTTGACTTAACTCCAGCAAGTTAGGCTTTTGCTTTGTACAAGGCTGACCTGTATTTGATCCCAAGCACCCCATCACAATGTCTCCCCTGAGAACACCCAGGAATCATCCCTAGCATCAGTTTATGTGGCCCCCAAACAAGACAAAAAAAAAACAAATAAGAAGTAGAAGATACAAATAGGAAAAGGTCAAATGTAAGTTGGACCCTATCAGTTTTTATATGTAAATAAATATGCATCTAAAAGTCACACTGTCAGACTGGATAGAAAAGAAAGTCAACTAAACTTATTTTTATAAGAACCCCACTTTAAATATAAAGAAATGGGTGGGTTGGAAGAATATGGAAAAATAAAAAACCAAGCAAAAAATAAGCATGAGAAAACTGGAGTGGCAATATTAACATCAAACCCTGAAATCAAGAAGCATATTTCATAATAATCAAAGCATCTTTTATCCAGAAGGCCTATTAATCACAAATGTTTACATGCCCTCATATGTAGTTTCAACTACTTGAGCAAAAACAGATAGTTAAAGGAGAAAAATATTTACATTGTAAGTAGAAATTTCAACACTATTCTCTTGATAGTTGATAGACATTCAGATAAAAATATCTCACCAAATATATCTGGGATGCTGTGTCAGATTTTTGACCGAACTAATCTTCACACAGCTCTCCAGCTGACCAGAATAAACTGGCAGAGAGTCTTATTTTTTCAGGAGTACGTGGAATGTTTGCCAAGCAAAAACCTCCAGTGTCATAAAATAAAAGTCACACTTTACAAGATTAAAAAATCTTTGAGTTTCTTTTCTAGTCTCAGTAGAATAGAATCAGAACTTGACCACAAAAGTCCAAATGGAATGAAATGAATTGATGCAGGTAACAGGGACAGCTCCCACTGGAACAGAAACCCAAAGGGAAGGAGACCTGGGCTGTGGGTAGGCTGTGAGTAGAGTATGGGGAGAAACATAGATGTACCAGCTCGGGTCTCCTGAGAGCTCCTGAGTATTGATAAGTGTGTTCTGGATATCCCCAAGGCCTCCTGAGGGATACATCCCCCCACATCTCATCAACAAGTAGAAATCTTTCAGGAAGTGTGTTGAGGTTCCTGGGACTTGCTAGAATTTGTCTTTTGCTAGGGGATAGTAGCTTGGGGTCCAGAAGCTGGTAGAGAAGACTTCCCTCCCCTATTTGTGTGAGGCAGCAAGCTTTTTACACCTGTCTCACTGGGAGACTGAATTGGAGGGTAAGGACTTTTCCTCTCACCCTCCACAGCAGCAGTGCTTTGATCTGGCTTTGATCTGGCTGATCTTGCCTGAGGCCTGAGGGGAAACAGAACCAGGGACTCACATTCACAGCCGCAAACATTTCACAGAAACACTTCACAATTCACAAACAGTTCCTTCCCATCCACACAGTCCAGCTTCACTTCAAGGTTGGCTTTGCCAACTCTCCATCCTCCACGTCCTGTGCTGCACTCAGACCCGTATAGTGGGGGTGAGGCTCTTTTTCTTTCTGTGAGGAGCCAACCAAGGGTGACTCCAGTTCCTCCCTTGTCCTCTCAAGTGCTGTGACAGTGTAGAGATTGTTTTCTTCAGCTCTTTAGCGTCTTGTACTCAATAGGAGTGACAAGGGTCATGACCCATCTTCATGAGCTTAGAAGAGTTAGTCAGGAGATGAATGAAGAAGTCCTTTGTAAAATAAAGGTAGCATTATGTGCGTTTACTGTTTAATTTTACATTTTCTGTGATTTCACTGGTACTTGGTGGATGAAAAGAAATACCACATCTAATAATACCTTTTTACTTGTAAAATATTTGGCATGCTTCATCAGCAGACTTCACTGTCCAAGCAGCATTATGAAGGATAATCTACAATTGCTCTTTATTGGGGGACATGGAATTACTTCAGTAAGTCCTGGGACTTGGGGGAGGGAGCTACAAGTATATGGAATTACTAATTTCTACAGGGAAGTACTAGGTACCCCCACCCAACCCCTGTGGTGTTCAGGGACCTTCAGAGCTGTACTCAGCAATGCTTAGAGGCCATGTGATACCAGGATTTGAACTTGATTAGACAACCCTAACTACTGAGCTCTTTCTGGCCCCCAAGCCCTGAGCTCTGGTATAGTTAAAAAATTATCAGAAATGGGGCCGGGCGGTGGCGCTGCAGGTAAGGTACCTGCCTTACCGCGCTAGCCTTGGACGGACCACGGTTCAATCCCCCGGTTCCCATATGGTCCCCCGTGCCTGCCAGGAGCGACTTCTGAGCACATAGCCAGGAGTAACCCCGGAGCATCACTGGGTGTGGCCCAAAAACCAAAAAAAAAAATTATCAGAAATGAGGACGCTAATTGTTTTAAATGAAAGAAATTGTGTGCATTTCACTGGCTGTTTGAGTTCTTTGGGACCTTCATCCACTGGACTGATGTAATCTGGACATGACCATTCTGTTTCTTAGAGATATCATCACTGTCCCATTGTTTGAAGGTAGGTGGAGGTCGATAGAAAACTTACTGGAGGTGGTGACCTGTGCAGGGGTCCTCGAACTTTTTAAACAGGGGCCCAGTTCACTGTCCCTCAGACCATTGGAGGGCCAGACTATAGTAAAAACAAAAATTATGAACAAACTCCTATGCACACTGCATACATCTTATTTTGATGTGAAGAAACAAAACAGGAACAAATACAATATGTGGCCCACAGGCCATAGTTTGAGGACCACTGCGTAAGGCAATGAGAAGAAGAATCTTTGAAACACTGCCTATAGTCATGACTGCAGAGATCATAGGTATTTGTTGTAGAATATTAGAGAAATAAAGAGAGAAAAAACAACATAAAACACCTTCTTGTACCCATATGCTCCATAGTTACAGTAATTCCTGAATACTTTTTGTCTGCCAGTGGATATATCTGTGAACAAGTCAAAATCCCATCCTAATGTGGCACACATCCCACTAAAAGTAGAGAAAGACAGTGAGTAAGTCAGGAGTAACCGAGAGGGAACACCTGAGGAATGGCCTCTGGAATAAGAAAGAAACAATAAAAAAATGGTGAAGGGAGGACTTAAAAGGGATAATTGAGAAGGGATCTCATGAGATGGAAACAGCTTCTCAAGGAAGGAAGAGTGTTTGGGCAAGAGACTGCAAATATCTTGTGGCAAGATGGTGCCTCAGGCATTACTATGCAGAAGGTCATGTGACAGGGCAGAGTGAGTATAGTGGGGAGCTGTAGAGTCAGGGAAGCCAAACTGATTAAGCTCTATAATGTAAACTGGTCCCAAGCTACTTCTTTTCTCCCTACAATGCTGTTTTCTTCATCTGTGGAATTCTGCATAGGACCATTAGAGATAAATAGAGTAATATTGGGAGCCTAGCACAAGGGAGGCAACCATATGCCATGTCCTCTTCCTCTTTTTGTCTTTAGTCAGGCTCTCCCCAGTGGTGGCTTAGGCTGTCGGGGAACAAGGATATTGAAAAGGGTCTCATCTCTGGTCCTGGCATACATTGCTTTTCAGGGTCTGAGCTTTCTCACAGATAAAATTTACCTGAAAGCAACTCAGACCCTGTGATTGTGTACTGCCATGGATATTCTGATTCCTATATAACAATGTATATGAGCAAAAATCAGAATCTTCCAAATTTTGTCAAGACAGAAAGGAATATTATTGGATACAGATCCCCCTTTTTCCCTTTGATGCTTCTCTTTCCTATAGAGATGCATGGTTTAATAAATAAGCCAATAAGCACAGGTGACCATTAAGGTAAAATGAGAGGAAATTGGATTCCTCAGTCACATCCATTATATTTCAGATGCTCATTACCTCTAAGTGGCCCAGGAAGAGGGCAAAGTCAATCCCAGTTTCTGGTGCCTCTGGAGATTCTGCTGGAAAAGTCACAAGAGAGTCCATGACTATCCTTGCCCTCTTCTGAGCTTTACTTCCTAGTTTTGGTGAAAGGGACAGTCACCTCTGTCCCTTTCCCTCTGGTGGGAGCTTTTCATAATGCCTCTGTGCTTCGCTTAAGGAGAGAACTGGTGTGGGATTTCTTAGACACCATTCCTGCAATCAGACATTCTGGGCTGAAAGCCGGAAACTGCTTCTTTCACTGTTTGCTTGGGCTAGAGATCTGGGGCACTGTCAGAACTCATTAGGCCATGCCTCACATCTCAGATGCTTCGATGAGATGAGCTACTGAATCACCGGATATTACTACTAATTGCACATTGCTTTGGTGAATCTGTTTTCTTTCACTTGGTCCACTTGAGATTAGAATAATTTGTAGGACTCTGCCAACTCCCCTGCAGATAACATTTCATGCGCTCTCATAAAAGTGGTTCATATTATTTGAACTTTAAAAATTTGTGTAGGTTTATTGCATCTATTTTAAAAAAAGCACAATACTCAGTAGCCTAGAGTATATATTGAAAAAAAAAAAGCCACAAACAACCACAGAATTGAATTAAACAATGGCCATGACTTATCTTACAAAAGCATGCCAGATGAGCAACAGCCACAGGGGATTACTAGACCAAGAAGATAAACAAGATTAAAATGGAATTATTTCTTATTCCCAAACAGGATTTTCCACTGTATTTGAGGCACTAACTCTGGGGGAGACGCAGCTTGTGCAGAGGTCTCTGTCGCAGAGCTGGCAGTGTGTGCGCGGCAATAAATCAATGGATTTATGGATTTAATTTCCTCTTATTGCTAACCCCTTTTCCTATCTGAAGATATGAATTTAAAAGTTAAGGTGTGTATCTACTGGTTCTAACATACCACTTTGTTTCTTTCTCAGTTGCTGTCATGTAGGAAATTAAGATCACAGGAAAATCTTGTTAAAGGTGGGCTGATCCATTGCATCTTAGAGATAGATGCTTTCTTAGGAGATGGACCCAGAAGTGTGCTCAAATGAACTGAACAAGCTCTCTTTGGGCAGCTTTTTGCCCTGCAAGCCCAATTGGGACTAAGTAGCCAGTTTTAGATCCTGTCTGCATTGGGGCAGCAGCTTCCACATTTGCTCTGACTCCCCTCAGTGTTATTGATGGGCTGATCAGTTTCATTCTCTCACAGCAGGGTTTGGAGGGATTCTATTCAGGACAATTGCATAGACAACCCTCCCTCTAGATCATTATCATTGGGCTTGCCTCAACTCACTTGCACTAGCTTATTTTGAAGGTTTATCACCCCTTACTCCTGACTCTTCTGCTCTGTAGGTGATGGAGGCCAAAATGACCACTTGGGACTCACTGAAGCCTGAAGTCTTGTTAGTTCCACACGCTTTACAAGTGTAGCTTGTAGCTTGGGGCTATAGTCAGTCACTCATGAACTATGAGTAGTAGGTTCTCTTACAGTATCATCTGTGAGGCAGAGAAATGTGACTTTGGGGTTCATGCTAACATTTCTGTGCACTAGGATCTTTACCCATAACCCACCTTTTCCCAGCTCTGTTATTTTTCTTTGGTTGTTGTTCAATGTGGTTCTTTCCTCCCACCTCTTTCCTTTGTTGTTGCTGCTGTAATGACTCATGCCTGGTTGTGGCACTTGCGCATTGCAAACATTCTTTACAATGCTCTCTAGGGGTTGCTGTGGTGCTCACATATGCTCATGGTGGTTGTGTTGTGTGTGGGGATGCCCATGACTACTGTGTTATCATGATTTTAGTTGTGGTGCTTGCACCTGACTGTATGAGGGAGATGGCACAGTCTTTTGTGGAGCCTGGGTTCAGGGCCATCAGGATTGCATGTGGTGCAAGACCCAAAGGGCCAGACCTTGCTTCTGCTCCTAACGAGGGCTGGCACCACTGGGCCCTGACCCTCCAGTTGCAAACTCACTGGCTACATCTGCCTATAGCTAGTGGGTCTCACAGTGCATGACCTGCAACTCCCCAGTGGTCTGCCTGGAGTGTCATGGAAACATACTTGATTGTCAAGGTCAATGGGACACAAAGAGTCCTAACCTTCCAGGTGAGGAAATTTGGGGCTTTCATATGGCCCATGCCTTTTCTTAGCTTTCAGAAGATTGTGCCATTGGCTGTCTGCCTACAGCCTCTTACTGGCACCTAAATGCCTCTGCTGAGGGTGATGGTAAAATTTCTTTTCATTGTTCTTCCTTGGATTAGGAGATACTTAGGGAGGACACATAAGTAAGGGTATGAGTAGTGGAGTAAGGGTGCTCTGACCAAATTAACATATGTTTAACTGGATATTTTCTTAGGAAAACCTCATTTTGTGTAAAAACAAAAAACAAATGGGGGGGCGGGCGGTAGCGCTGGAGATAAGGTGCCTGCCTTGCCTGCGCTAACCTAGGACAGACCACGGTTCAATCCCCCGGTTCCCCATATGGTCCCCCAAGCCAGGAGCGACTTCTGAGCGAATATCCAGGAGTAACCCCTGAGTGTCACCAGGTGTGGCCCAAAAACCAAA
>PVKC010021494.1:0-18117 GCA_004027635.1 Crocidura indochinensis | reverse complement strand
AGAGTGAGGCACTAGCCCATTGCTTCTCCACATCAGAGATCCTACACTAATACCAACAATGGGGGTCGGCCCATCGCTAATTGTTCTGGGAGAAGAAACAGTGATTATCACACGTGTGTGCGTGCACACCAGAGACATAATAAACACAGTCTAAAATATCACCAGCTCGGCGGCTACAGAGCTGATTTGCAATTGTAAATCCATTAGTAGCTTGCATGAATACTAAGCGCATCGGAATGCCAGGCTGTGAATTTGCCAAGGAAACCGACGTGCTTTTTCTGCAAGAGAAGAAACACATACCCTGTGGAAAATGATTTTCTTCCCGTGCAATTAGGTCTGTCTCTCAATTTAAATCATTTTTAATAATCTCCTGATCAGCGGTATATTTTTAAGTGTGAATAATATAACCCTTCTGTTTACATTAAACATGAACCATGCGACAAAAAAGGAGAGCGCTTTATGAACTTGAAATCCCTCCCCACTCCCCAAAAATGGCCAAGCAGCAATGTGTGTTTGCATTTGGGGTGTCAGTAGAACATAGATGCTCAGGAGCAAGAGTTGGTAAACTACAGTCTTTGAGTCTAGTGTGACCCACTCACTGATCTTGTCAATCAAGTTCTATTGCAACTTCATTAATTATTAGTAGTTGGTCCTGGGTGGACCTCCTGACAACAAAGCTATCTTCCATTATCAATAGCTCTTCCTCTTATGACAAGAGGTCTTTATTGAGGTGCTTTGGAATCTGATTCAAGTACATGGGGATGATTGAACAAGTCAAGGGGGCAGGCTCTTATGATCATTGCTGCTAAGCATCAAGGCTTTTTTTTTTTTCTGATGATGTCCTTGACTTGCATGTCTATACCAGTTTCTAACTCCAGAAGAAGTGCCCTCAAAGGAAGGTATTAACATACAATGAGCTTTTTCCTGTTGTTGGGGGAAGAGAGGGGACAGTACTGGTCCAGTGTCCCTATAGCTCATTATTTGGGGTCTCTCCTGGAGGGATCCCCTCTTTGTTGACCTCTTTTGCCCTCTATCTCTGGCCCAGAGAGATCTTTGGGAAACAGAGCATGATAAAAGACTGGAGGTGTGGTCAAAACTGAGTATTTCTCTGCCTCTTCTCTCTATTTTAGCATCTGTCAGAGATAGCCCTACTGGATCTCAAATGGGTCAAGTATTCAGCCTTTCTATCAAGGAGCTAACAGACCCCCAAATTATGGGGTAGCTGTTTCTAAATGCCACACCTGGTTTTCTTTTTTTGACCATTTATAATCTGAAGATCACACCTTCATCTAGCACCAGCAGAAGTCCCTTATCAGACTGCAGAAGATCCAGAGACAATAGTGATGACAGACAGGAGGATCAATTTATAGTTGGAAGCTTGCCACAGAGAGCAGAAAAAGGTCCACTATAATTATAGTTGGAACTTATCACTCTGGACAAGAACTGGGTGCGGAAAGGGGGATAAAATGACATGCATGGCACTCTTTAACAGTGTCAAAAGGAGAGAGAGAGAGAGAGAGAGAGAGAGAGAGAGAATATCAAATTGCCTGTCCAAGAGACAGACTTGGGGGTTTTGAGGGGGGAAATCAGGGATATTGGTGGCAGAAAATGTGCACTAGTGAAGGTTGGTGGATATTCTATGAGTGAAACATATTATGAACAGTTTTGTCATCGTAGTGCTTAAATAAAGAATTTATTAAATTAAAAAATAAAGACTGGAGAAGAGTCTTTTAGTTCAACTCTAGGGAAATGTGAACAGAAAGCAACTGGCCAGAAGGGATGCTGAAATAAGGACACTCATTAAGGTAGTGAAGAGAAGTTTCTGGAACCTGGTCAGACTGATCAACTCAAGCCGTGTACTATGGTTTTTTTTTTGCTTTCTTACTAAGATTACTTTGAATGAATGTTTAGATATGGGCGAGAAAAGTGGTCATTACTTGGTTTATCCCCAACAACACCTAACCTGGGATCATTTGGCAATGTCAGGAGACATTTTTGTTTATAACCTTCCCTTCATAAAGGGAAGAAAGTGGACTAGTGGTATTCTGAGGTGGAGGCCTAGGAAGTTGCTCAAATTTCTCTTCTGCTCGGGACAATCCCACAGTAAAGGACCCCACGCAGTTGAATCCCCAAAGGAAAGAGTGCTGAGTTGAGAAGCCTTCAATGAAATGTCTTTACCTGACAACTCTAAAATTGTGGCGTAGCAAAATTAATCCGACGAAAGTTCCTGGCAGGTCCTAGGAAAATATGTCCCTCCTGAAAGATATATTTTCTCTATAGTTGACTCTGCCTGCCAGCTCCTCCTCCTCCTCCAACACATGTAAATTATTTGAGCCCCCTCTCCCCATGTAACTTCATGTGGCTAACCACATTTCACTGCAATTTCAAGACCGGTTTACCTAGGAAAATGTATTCCAGATATATCAAAAGAAACTGAAGAAGAAATAACCTGTGTACCTTTAGAAGAAAAAAAATTTAAGGACAGATTGCAGTATCTTCAAATAATACATTTGACTTATCTCTCTCTCTTTTTTGGTCAAATCATGTTTGATTTGGTTAATCCCGGTTGAACAGGCATTTAACACTCAGCCTTTTAAGAGAGATCATTCCACTATTAATGAGATCCAGACTGATTCAAGTAAAGAAAATGATTAAAAAACGAAAATGCCTTCTTGCTGTTATTCAAATGAATGGAAAGAAAGAGGGGATATATTTGAAACTTGCTTGCTCTCGTTCCCTTTTTTTTTCTTTCTCCCCAGCCTAATTGACTTGGATCTGGTTCATCTTGAGTAGGTTATGTTTTCTTATTGTAACAGCTTTTCCCCAGCAAAATCATTCCTCTCACTAATGAGCTCTGTCCTCCTATGATAGGGACAGCGTTTTAAAAACACCCACTGCTCTCTCCTGATCATTTGAACAGCACCAAAGGGACACCCTTTCCATCGTTTCTATCAGAGAGATGGGCTGGATCTCATTAATAAAGAGATGATTTTTTTTTTACTCCACAAAGCCCTCAGCATTGAACCCTAACCTAGATTCGAATTTGTCAAACACAGAGCCTGGATACTGAAAGCACCCCCCATGAGACCTTTCCCTTACCCCATGTCATCACAATTGAGGGGTTTATCCAGGGAGGGAAGAGGGCAAAGAAGGGTCAGTTGAGACTTTGATTCTCAAGACTGCTGACCTGTTATAGGAAGTAAGTCTATGCCATAAAGACCATCCTAGACCAGGCTTCTGATGAGATCGAGTGTGGAACAGACAGGTCTTGGGGCCTTTGCCCATCTCTGTTCTCTCTCTTTTTAATTTTTATGGGGTTGGGGCCACACGTGGGGTGCTCAGTGATTACTCTTGGCTCTGCACTCAGAAATCGCCCCTGGAAGGCTTGGGGTACCATAAGGGATGGCAAGTATAAAATCCAGGTCTGCTGAATGCAAGGCAAATACCCTACTTGCTGTGCTATCGCTCCAATTACCCATCTCTGTTGTCATTCCCACTTCCATCCTCCCATGCCTCAACGTCTGCTTCTGCACAACACAGTTAATAGGCAAAGTCCCTTCTCTGATCAGCTTACCTGGACCTGCATACTCCCTGTGGGTCTTGAGAGCAGATGGACACTTGGCTCCATGTTCTATGGCCCTGCAAAGCCATTGGACCTTCCAAGCTTCCCATTGTCCTTGCAAGCTTGTTTCCTACCTGTTCAACCATGACTTTTAGATGATCTGAGATCTACAGAAAAAGATCAGGCTGCAGATGCTCTAGAGAACTCCAGATCAAATTCAAGCTTTGCCACTTATGGCTTTGGTCAAAGCTCTAGTCAGGAAGGGAGGACATTTCTCTATGAGTTTTTTGAATTGTCTGTACATCTTTTGACCTAGGCATTGACTATCACTTCTTTTGGACAAGCCTTGGAAGATAGTGGTTAGAGGAAGATGAAATATAAAGAAATATTAAGGTTGTCCACTCTTGCTGGAGGGCCTGACAGGGAAGTTTCCTGTCTACTCAGAGATGAGGGTCCCCAAAGTGCAGAGGTCACCTTCATATGGCTCTCTTTGCATCAACAAGTGTCAGTGGAGACTCAGCAAGTCCTCTGAAAGAAGCAAGGTCATTAGACTTAGGACTAGAGAGATATGGAGATTAAGGTGCTTTTCTTGTATGAGACAGACCCCAGTTTGATCCCTGATACCATGTGTGGTTCTCAAGGCATCGCTATGTTTGACTCCTGTGCCCATCAATAGTCCAGAACATTGCTAGACAAAGCACAGCACACCCAAAACATAACTAAATAAGTTAAAGCCTGTTCTCACCCCTTCTCTCTGACTTTTGATGTCTTTTCTCAGCATCCAAAAAATGGTGACACAAACTTTCAGAGTTCTGAACATCAAAGATCTTCCAAAAGTTCATGACCACCCTCCTTCATAGCTTCAATTTCCTCATGGGTACATGGGAGTTTCTCCCTCTGAGGTTCCTGTGAAAAGTAAATGTGGTCAGAAAGGCCAATGCTAAGGCATCAGCTAATAGTAAATACTTAAGTAATAGCCACTCTATTTTTTATGCCACCTGGATCTACCACATATGTCTCTCTGCAGTGGATAAGAGAATGCTAGGAAGACTCGAATGACCATTGGAAGCAGAAAGACCACCCACCCTGGCAAAGCAATCATAGTTGATTGTCGGATCTAACAGTCATGGCAGAAGAAAAAACTCACCATGGGGTCTCCAGTTGGGAAATGGTGGACAGCATCTCCTCTCTGTGAGAAACCATCTGTAAATACAGGGAACCAACAATGCCTTCTTTTATCATAGAAACATGCCATGTCTAGGCAATTAGTCAATAAATCCTTTTGAATAAGTTTAAACATATGAATAAAATTTATTTAATAAAGTCAATTACTTTAAAGCAGTTTTAGTTTCACAACAAATGAGGAGATAAATTTCTCATTTCTGCCCCCACAAATATAGAGACCCCCCACTGTCAACATCCCCAACACTTGTTAAAATTTGCAAAACTACCAAAGTTCAGTTATCAATAGGACTTTATTCTGTTACTGCATAGAGTCAACAGTAAGGTATTGGTCAATGTAGCTTCGTTGCCTCAAAGTTCTTATGTGCTCTATTAATCCCTCCCTTCCTCCTCACTTCTAAACTTTGATGTTCACTGACATTTTGATTTTAGCCATTGATGACCCTTTTATTATAATGTCTGTACTTGAAACATGACGTTCAAATCAGCTTCTTTCAGTTAGAAAGAGATGTTTAAACATCCTCCATTATTTTTCATGCTGAAAGAGTTCAATTTTTTGAGTACTGTGTAATATTCCATTGTCTGCACAGACTAGTCTATTTAATTCCCTCAGCTACTCAAGGAAGGACATCTTGGTAACTTCTAAGATCTGGCAACTACAACGCAGCCAAAGCAAACATCCATGTGCATAACTGGCATGCACATCCATTTCCAGATCCTGTAGGAATATCACAAGAAATCAGCTTACTGAATCAAAATAATATTCTAGGTGAATATTTTGCCTTCCTACCAGCAATGAGAGTTCCTGTTGCTCCACATTTCACCAGTGTTTGTGGTTGGTGATGTTCAAAATTTGGGCCACTCTAATAGGCATGCAGTGGTGTCTTGCTTTAATTGGCACTTCCCTGATGAACTGTGATGTGGAGCATCTTTTCATATATTAATTGCCATCTGTATATCTTCTTTTGGGAAGTGTCTGTTAAGGGCTCTGGCACATTTTTAATTGGATTCCTTGCTTCTCATTGCTGAGCTTTCAGTGACAGTCTTTTATCAGGTATGCCTTTTGCAAACATTTCCTCTCAGTTGGTGGCTTGTCTTTTTATTCTCTTGACATTGTCTCTTGGAGAGTCAATTTTTTTTGTATTTTAGTTAAATCTAGACTGTCAATTATATATTTCATAGCTTGTGTCTTTGGGACTACCTCTAAAAGTCCATAAGCAAGATCAACTAGAATTGCTCCTATATTACCTTCAAGATTTTCTTTTTAATTTTACCTTTGTGCATTTAGACATTGAGCTACTTTTTTGTGTAAAGAATGTTAAGTCTATGTCTAGATGAACAGTTTTGCAGGTGAATGTCCATTGGTTCCAATGCCATATGTTAAAAAAAGACTCTCTTTGCTCTATTGTATTGCCTTTTCTACTTTGTTAAATGTTGGCTGGCTATTTGTATGTGGATCTATTTCTGAGTTCAATATTCTGATCCAAAAAAAGATGAATTTAACTCATGTGATTGAAAGAAAATACCATATGTGACTATGTGCCCACTTTGCTGGTTTTTGTCATTATATTTTTTCCACAATAACTTTCTTACTGCTCCAGGATATAATAAAAATGCTTGATTATGGTTTATAAGGTACCCTAGGCTTTGGTCCTCCAATTCCTCCTGTGTATACCTCATTCAACATATAAACACATTATCCAAACAGACCACATTACTATCAATTCTTGTGGTGGGCCTCAGGCACTCACATATACTGTGCCCCTTTGCATAGAGTTTTACAAACCTTCTGCCACCTCAACTCATCACCTTCATCTGTGACCTTCTTTCATTCCCATATAGTGGATTAATCATGTTTTTCCTAGAGCACATTTTGTTTTATTTGTGGTAATACCTGGCAGTGCTCATGGCTTACTCCTGGCTCTGTCTCAAGATCGACTTTGAGTTTGGCTCAGGGGACCATATGGAGTACCAGGGATCAAATCCAGATTATCTACATGCAAGGCAAGCACCTTGGTCACTGTATTATCTTTTTAGTCCCTTAAAGAGCGCTTTTTCCCTCCCAGTAAAGTGTACCTGCGAGTGAATTGTGTTTTCAGGCCTATTACATCACTTTAGTTCTATTAAGAAGTAGTTATAAAAGTCTAAAATAAAATATTGGACAAAGGTATACAGGGCAATAAAATTTAAAATATTGCAGTTTTAGTGAGTGGTGGACTAAACATGACTGTAAATTATTTGTCACCTGTTCCATCAACATTATGAAATCAAGTAACTCTGTTCCCTGAGTACAGGTTACATTAGCAACTTCCTAATAATTTAAAAAATATTAAAATTTGGGTGGAAGAAATTCTGAGTACTGTTACTAAGTCAGGTAAGAAAATGCAGTGCCTGCTTCATTAACTCTTGGAGGTAGCTTGAGACACAGGTAGAAGCTATTGGTGAGAATTCCAACTGAAAGATACAGGGGAGGGCTAGCCAAGAGCACCAATGCTCAGAACAGAGAAGGAGGCCTTTGCTGTGATTTTTCTCCAATACTGTCAAATTTGATTTTGTCTAAGAGATCCAGAAGAACCACCCAGCTGAGCCCAGTCCCATGTAACCAATGAAAAATAGTACCAGAAACAATAGCTACTGCAAAAATATATTACTATTTTATAATTCTAAAACTTTTATAGCTTGTTACAATGTTGTAGATATCAGACTATTTAGAAGGCTTTTTTTTCATTTTATGATGCCCAAATTTTCATTAAAATCAAGATTTGATGGTTCTTAATATCTATGCAAAACCAAAGTAGATTTAGTAGCAATATTCCTAAAGCAGGAATATAATGCAAGTCACATATTCTTGAAAACTTGGATGAAATAGATAATTTATTGGGAAAATATGATTCATTAAAAATTCCAGAAGAGAGAGAACATGCAAATGATCTCATTTCTATGGAAGAAACAGAAATTTGTTCAAGCAATGCCTCCATGGAAATCAACAGATCTTAATTGTTTCACAAAAGTATCTTTAATTCACATATTTTGTAAGTAAATATATGCAAATTGTTTTCTATTCAAGCATCTATCAATTTTATTTTCTGCAACTTACATCCACATTCTTAAGCACTATTTTTATATTGCTTATTCTTGATATCACCATTGAAAAGTATCAATAAAACTTTTTATTTCCTATGAGATTTTGAATGTACATTTAAGAACAGGTTTAAACTTACAGAAAAATTGAAAAGTGGTATTTATATATCCCATTCATAGTCTCTCCTATTTAACATCATGTCTAAGTATAACATATTTATTATAATTAATGCAGTACTATAGATTCATTACTAATTACTATTATTTTCTTTGATTCGCTTTTTTTTGTTTTGGGGCCACACCCTACAATGCTCAGGGTTATTCATTGCTCTGTGCTCAAGAACCACTTCTGGCAGGTACAGGGGACCATATGGGATGCCAGATATCGACCCCAGGTTGACCACATGCAAAGCAAAAAGTCATACCCACTGTGCTATGGCACATGTATCTTCCCTGTCTTCTTAGATCCCTTTTGGTTGTAACAGTATCGATAATGTTCTCTGATTTTTATTATCTTGTCTATTTTCAGGATACTGGTCATGTGTTCCATTGAATAACCCTCATTAGAGATTCATCTTATATTTTTTCTCATGAATAGATGTGGGGGGTAGATTTAGAGGATCAAGATCACAAAAGCAAAGTGCCAGCTGCATTTCATCAGATCAAGGACCCCATTTTCATTAGGAAGAGTTAGTCCAAGTTGATGTTGACCCTTAGTCCCTAGATGAGGTCATGTTTGGCAGATATCACTAGGCAGTTACACTTGTCCCCTCTTTAATTCTGATCTTTTAAAAAGAAACAGGTCTAAGCTTAACTAAACTTGAGGATTGGAGAGCTGTGCTTTACCTACTTGTTTGTAGAATATTTACATAATTTATTTGAATTTTATTTCCTAAGATTCTTCTCTCCACATTTATAAATTCTACCTTTGATCTCTATCAGTATTATTTAATATTACCTATTTTGTTCAAACTGTTACAGCTTTGGTCATTGAGATATTATAATTGAAATTGCTCAGGGTTTACTCCTAGCTCTGTGTTCAGGGATCACTCCTGGCAAGGCTCTGGGGACCTTATGGGGTGCCAGGGATAGAACCTGAATTTACTTGAGTGCAAGTCAAATGCTTTATACACTCAAGCCCCCGTGGTGTCATATCTTAAAAGCATATTTTTTATTATTGTCATTTTGTAAAATGTCCTAAGTTAAACTTATACACATTCATTTTTCCAAGGAGCAAAACAAATTTTTCCAACTTTAAATGGCATTGTGCTCCCCTGCTACTTAAAAAGTTTCACATGATCTTAAAAGAAGTAGAGTGTCCTAATTATTTTGGAAGTAATTAAAATTATTGATTATATCTACCATGCATTGCACAAAAAATATAAATTAACATACAATCTTCATTATCAACCATAGCACATCAATGCTAAATTAAAGGATGGCAAATTGATTCCAGTAGCACATGGTGTAGTATTTACTTCAGGAAAGTAAAGATCTTTCATTATTAGAAATTCATAATATGAGGAGATCTGTGGGAAACATTTGAAATGGGCATGTATATAAATGTTGAAATACATGAAAGATTGCAAATATGTCTTATAAAGACTCTTGAAAAAACTAACAAAGATATGAACAAGCCAACTTAAAATATGCACATGTATTGAGGAGACACTTCATGAAAGAAAGCCTGGGTGTACAAATAACAGTAGCATAAATACTAGAGAGATGCAATGAAGTCATATAATTATGTACCACCACACACCCAATAGGCGATGCAAACACTGAGAATATACCAAATATCTTGTCACACCAAGTTAGAGAATCTTCAGTTCTTCATCACTTAAGGGAATAAAAAATAGTAGAAATACTGGTAGCTTGGTAATGCCATGCCATGGCAACCATAAGACCTCTCAAGACTGAAAAGTGAAGAAAAGACCAATTAATGGTCTCACCACAGCAATATGGGTAAGGCAGAGACCTGGTGAGCAAGCCCCTTGAGCCCACACAGAAGAGTAGAAGAGTACATGCATTATGCTACTTTTCATATATCATTCAATCAAGGATAATTAATCTACTAACAGAAAACACCTAATTTATGGTAATGTGTGTCGAAAGGAAGGTCCAACAAAGGTGCAAGAGTAAATATTTAAGGGGTTGTTTCTTTTCTTGATGGGTTCCTATAAATATGTTCATGTAAAATACATCAGAATGTGCACTTAACCATGTACTATTACTGTACATTAATTAGATCTGCAAAAACTTGCAAAATACAATTTCAATCATATTATTATAAAAGCTCTTTTTTCAATATCATCATATTGATATAGATTTAGAGATAATTGATGTAGATAGGTATGGCTGTCTATGACTTTATTGCTGTAGATTTGAGCATAAATATGAATAGAAAGTTATAAAGTGATGTACATATAGATTTAGATATGTAGGCAGAAAAATATACACACGAGATTAGCCTAAAAACTGGCAAAAACCGAATGGGAAGGAAGTCACATCGTTCAATTTCATGCATTTCTAGTATAAGATAAAGATGACTCCTGTCACTGCTATTGTTGAACATAATGCTAGAGGAAGAATAGAGGTAGAAAAGTTAAATAAAGAAAATATGTTCAAGCCAGTTATCAGCAGACATAGTTAGATATTGGAAAATAAAAGAGTGGTCATTATGTTTCAAATGTTACAAAGAATAAGTTCTATATAAAATTTAGTAGGAAAATGAACAAACTGAATTTAATAAATACAAATGATTATATAAAAATGTGACTAATTGAAAAGTATAATGAATGAATAAATTTCCATCAAAGATAACATAAAAAGATTAATTTCCCAGTAATACATGATGTGAAATAGAAAAACCATTCATGAAGAAAACTTTACTATGCATTTAAGGACACAGGTAACTACTGAGCAAAACGAAAAAATTACCATTGGAAAGTAAACTAACACAGTCAAGATGTTGAGTTTTTCTTATTCTGTATACATATTTAACTTGATTCAAATTTGAAACACTAAATATTATTTGTTTCCTTTTGTTACTGGAGCTAGAAAATTATGGTTCTAAAATTTGCATTTTAAAAACAAGAACCATACATGTTAGGAAGAAAAGATTCAAAGATAATTGGCCCTGCCAAATAGAAAACTGTATTTAAAGAAAATTAAAATATAGGTAGCTTTCCACCAGAGGATAGATTGACCAAAGAAAAATATTTGAAAGCCAATGTCAGGCACTAATAGATTCAGAGAGTCAGTCATCCCTCCTTCAGCCAGAAGAAATTCTAATGCATTAATAATTTAAAGGTACAAAAGTGGTATTATAAAAATAAAATGAAAAAGGAGTGAATTATTTTATAACCTGGGAGACAGATAAAGCTTTCTACCTGAGAAAAATTCACAAGCCAAACTCACCTAAAATATTGATCAACTCAACCACATTCAAACTGAAGTACATACTTGTTCATGCCTAAAAACACCATAAGAGAAGAGAAGATAGTAACAAAATTAGAGAAGACAGCGGGAGGGAAACCAGAGACCTTGGTGGCAGGAAACATGCACTGGTGAATGGTGTTGAATATTGTAGGACTGAAACTCAATTATGAACAACTTTGTCACTCTGTCATGGTAACTTAATTTAAGAATTTAAATATTAAAAATATTTAACTCATTGTAGACAATTTACTATAATCAAAACATTTGGAATCACTACCAACTGTGTTAGAGCAATAAAAAGAGAGCAGAGGTAATGAATAGAATGAAAAGTTCCCAGCAAAGAATTCAGTGACTCCTAAATATATCTAAAAGCATTTATAAATCACTCATAGTTTGTAAAACAGAGAGATGAATCACACACAGAGACACAGACAAGACACACACAGCCACATAGATGCACACACATAGTGCTCTGGAGCCCCAGGCCTCGGATAGTGATTCCTGGTCAATAGGGCCTGTGTTTCACTGCAAGATATTTTACAGGTATGATTGTTGCTCGGATCCTGTGGTGCTGGAGATATCTGGGACACCCGGCCAGTGCTGAGAGTTTCCAGAGTCATGCCAGGCTCTTCAGAGTCCTACTTGAAGATGCATTGGGGGCCATGCAATACAGAGTTTGAACTAAGGTAGGGCATTACATCTGCTTTAAATCTCCCAGAACAATAAACAATATTTTACGACATTTTTACCTATAATATTGGCCAAAATCCTAATTTGGCTGGCACGTTCAAGGGTAAAGATGTATAGAACCTTAATATTTATTTAAAATTCTTTATTTTAAAATTTCTGGATGTGGAGAGAAAGAAACTCTTACTCACTGCTGGTCAGAATGCCATCTAGTTCAACCTTTATGGAAAACGATATGGAGATTCCTCAAAAAAAAATAAATAAAACCTGGAAATTGAGCTCCCATATGATCCAGCTATACCACTTATAGGGATATACCCTAGGAACACAAAAATACAATTCAAAAAACTCTTCCTCACACCTATATTCATTGCAGCACCATTTACGATAGCCAGACTCTGGAAACAACCAAGATGCCCTTCAATAGATGAATAACTAAGAAACTGTGGTACATATACACAATAGAATATTATGCAGCCGTCAGGAGAGATGAAGTCATGAAATTTTCCCATACATAGTTGTACATGAAATCTATTATGCTGAATGAAGTAAGTCAGAGGGAGAGAAATAGACACAGAAGAGTCTCACTCAGATATGGGTTTTAAGAAAAATAAAAGACATTGTTGCAATAATTCTCAGGTCCAGCTCACAATATGAAGATCACCACAAAGAGTGGTGAGTGCAGTTAGAGAAATAACTACACTGACAACTATCATAAAAATGTGAATGAATGAGGGAAGTAGAAAACTTACTATATATATAGAGTACAGGTGGGATGTGGGAAGGAGGGAGATTTGGGATATTGATGATGGGAACGTTGCACTGGTGAAGGAGGTGTTCTTTATATGACTGAAACCCAACTACAATCATTTTGTAGTCAAGATGTTTAAATAAAGATATAAAAATAAAATGTAATATGTTTATTTAAAATTCAATTTTATCTAGGTGTTCTGAATTTCATTTGACTACTCTACCACCAGTATTTCTATCCATCTTCAAAACTCACTTTTTATCTTTAAACCACTATTTGAAGACTAATTTCAAGTCATACTTTCAAGTCATTATTCTAAGATGATTGAATCTTGGAAAAAGTAGTAAGCCTGAAAACGTCAATCACAAGTTTAGTGATTTTTGTTGTCTTTGGAAATTGGTAGCCTTAAGTTAGTTGTAATGCCTGCCTTTATGTCAAATTATTTTAGCTGATCTCTAAGTTTTCTTCTATTTATAATATTCATAATTAATCTGTTTACCCGATTTCTATGACAATTCTTTATTTGGTATTAGGGCCATACCCGGTGACACTCAGGGGTTACTCCTGGTTACTCAAAAGTCACTCTTGGCTTGGGGGGCCTTATGGGATGCTGGGGTATCGAACCATGGTCTATCCTAGGTCAGCTGCTTGCAAGGCAAACACCCTACCACTGTAACACCATTCTGGCCCCATCTATGACAATTTTCACTTTATTATTTCTTGCACAATTTTACCTTTCCCTCAGAACCCCATGAAAGAAACCCCATCACGAATGCATTGAAAAAAATAGTTAGTGGTTGGGATACTCAGGAACATAGGATCTGGCAGCAGACATCATAATAATTTTCATGCAAAGTAGTTCCTTGATGAGAAAGGAACATGAAAAGTCATCATCATATACAACAGCATAGGCTTGTATTTGGCCTACTCATTGAACACATATTTACAGATAATTAACTCAACATAATTCATTTTACCATAGTCTCACAGTTGAAAGACATCAAGATCTTGAGAACAGAAATAATTGGGAGATACAGGAATGCTTAAAAATGCTGAACTTAAGATAAAAAAGAAATAATCTTGGCAAAGAAAATTATTTTTGTCCACCTTATCTCTGATCTGCTGTGACTATCACAACATCCGTTCAAACAACTAAATTGTTGTCATTTACCCACTGAACCACTGATTTAGTCTTATGTAGCTGGAGGACCCAAAGAAATAAGCAAGAGATATTTTCCTAATTGACAGAATAAATAGTATCTCAAGAATCAGATAATGGTTGCTTCATGATGCTCTGAGTCCTCTGGAAGATTTTCATCAGAAAACAAGACAATTGTGTGGATTCTCTTAGTCTCATGGAGAGATTCAGGAAAACATTAGAGAATTGGACTGAAAAAATTAAAAAATGTTGTTTCATTGGGGCCAGAGCGATAGCACAGCCAATAGGGCGTTTGCCTTGCGCATGGCTGACCAAGGACGGACCTTAGTTTGATCCCCGGCGTCCTATATGGTCCCCCAAGCCAGGAGTGATTTCTGAGCTCATAACCACGAGTAACCTCTGAGTGTCATCTGGTGTGGCCCCAAAACAAAACAAAAAAAATTTGTGTCATGTTCAACCTGCTCACCTGAAGCCCAGTTTTGTGCCACTTAAAGAAAGCATAGAGAAATAAATGCTTGTTGTCTTACTTCTTTTCTGGAGATAAAATCAGGGACCTTATTCTTCTTAGACTTCCCCAACTCTAAAGACTCATCTTGATTCAATTTCTAGGCCACAGGTTGCATAATTATCTGGTCAAAAGTCCATCTTTCCCAAGAGATGCTGAGATTCCAAATTGCAGGCCACACCCTACTTTGTCCTCACAAATACTTGGTCAGCTAAACTAAAGTTTTGGCTAAAAAGACAATGTGCAAAGTTTCTCTGCTTCTTTTTGACTAACCCCACATCCCAGTATTAGCAAATGTTCCTCTCCTATCTTGTTTTGTCATTTTCTCTTGCACTTCTTAGAGCATATTTTATTCCACATAGCTTATTTCTTGGAAGACTATGTTTTCTTCCAAGTCTCCCACACAGCTTCCCCTTTACAAACAGGAAGTGACAGAATGTGGACTTCCTTTCTCTCCTTGGGACAGTCCTTTCAACTTGGAGGAGGAAACCAATTGCTATTATTCATTGACTGGAGGTAAACTGCAGATTGTGTTTCTGAGCTCTTGATAGAAATAGTAATTAACAATTGTTAGCTTACTACAGAAGAAAAAAGCCTGATCTGGGACTAATGGGAGTTGGCAGAGGTATTTTGTTCATGTTTATGATTCTTGTTGTCAGTGGCAGCCATCTTAGTTGGCCCATAAGAGGAATGGACAACACATAATAAAGATCTTTCCATTAACATGCTAGGTTCTTACACATACAAAAGTGTTCCTTTCTCAGAAAAGGTATTCAAGATACAATATTGCTTTAAAAAGACCTACTTTTAAAATAAGGCTGAAAATAAAAGAGCACAAAACTACTGTCTCTATTATTACTTTTATTTTACTTACATGGGTTCATTGATGATTTCTGCCTCTTTGTCTCATTGGTGCTTTGTTGTATTATTCAAACATAGTTACACATTGGAACAAAAAGCGCTATTTAAAACACATTATCCCATCTTGTTATATATTTTTTAAAGATTTAAAAAAATCACTCACTACCTAAATATGCAAACTGTGCTTACAATATGACTGGCATTCTTGCAAATGCTTTATAAATGTTGGCTGAATTAGTGTCCCTCGTGTACTCAGAAAGGTGCGTTTAATTTTCTTAATTGAATGTTTAGGATTGTGACTCAGCAAAATGAAGCTATTTGCCTAAGAATACACAGTTGTGAAGACAATGCACCGGGACCCATTTCTAACAAGGCTGGCTCTGGAATTCATACTTCTCACCACTTCCCAATTTTTTTTTTGTTTTTGTTTTTGGGCCACACCTGGTGACGCTCAGGGGTTACTCCTGGCTATTCGCTCAAAAGTCACTCCTGGCAGGCATAGGGGACCATATGGGGAACCGGGGGATCGAACCACGGTCCGTCCTAGGTTAGTGCAGGCAAGGCAGGCACCTTACCTCCAGCGCCACCGCCTGGCCCCCACTTCCCAATTTTTTATCTTACATTTTCAAGCACTATTGTGCTTATCCTTGTAAAATAAGCATGAATGGATTTTTTAAATGATGGTTATTTTTTTAGGTAAGGCAGTGGATGTTTTTGGAATGGGGCCTTCTAAGGCTGAACTTAGTATTCTAATTATTGTCTCTTAAATCTGAATTAGGCTCCTAGTTGTTAAAATGAATGCCATCTTTTGCATTTCCATGCCACAATATTGTTTTCTGGAGATAGTAAATGCACATTTATGTCAAAAATCAAATAGGAGAAACATAGTATTTTCCGGTGTATAAGACGACCCTTCAACCCACGAAAAACTTCCTAGAAGTCGAAAGTCACTTTATATGCCGGTATACGGCATGTGGAAACTCATTCCAGCTTCAGGGACGAGTGATCTGCCCCCCACTTACTTTTAAGACTTTTAGGAAGTTTTTCATGGGTTAAGGGTCATATTATATGCCAGAAAATAAGGTAAACTGATAATGCAAATAACAAAGATATGGCCTTCATATTTTGAATGTACTTTCAGAACATAAATATATATGAATAAATGAAGTCATACTATTCTTTAAAATGACAATTACTTATTCAGTGTACCCTTGATAATCAACCATTGAATAGTTCAATGTCCAGTAGTTATGAACTGCGTAACTTTATTTTTTCTTAAGCATGATATGCCATTGTACCTATATGCCACAAATTCTTTATCCATTTATCTGTTGATGGACATTTGGGTTGTTTCCATATTCTCATTATTGTACTAAGAACTGTAATCATCATAACTGTTTATTAAAAATTGGGGGGAGGAAGAGGAGGGAGGTGACATAGGGGTGAGGGGTAAGTCATGGGTAATGGGTTGTGAAGTACATGAATAATTGAAAATGACTGATCTCTATTTTTTTTTTTTTTTTTGGTTTTTGGGCCACACCCGGTGACGCTCAGGGGTTACTCCTGGCTATTCGCTCAGAAGTCGCTCCTGGCAGGCACGGGGGACCATATGGGGAACCGGGGGATCGAACCGTGGTCTGTCCTAGGTTAGCGCAGGCACCTTATCTCCAGCGCCACCGCCCGGCCCCTGATCTCTATTTTAACCTATAACCTAAACTATAATAATTCTTTAAAATAAGTAGGTTTTTGTTTTTTGTTTTTTTGGACCACACCTGGTGATGCTCAGGGGTTACTCCTGGATATGCTCTCAGGAATTGCTCCTGGCTTGGGGACCATATGGGACACTGCGGGATCAAACCGCCATCCATCCTAGGTTAGCAGCTTGCAAGGCAAATGCCCTATCACTTGTGCCACTGCTGCATCCCCCATAAGTAATTTATTTTAAATAATTTTAATAAAATACATCTTGGGGGCTGGAGCAAGGCCAGAGTAGTGCATTTGCCTTGCATACTGCCGACCTCAATTTGATTCCTGGCAACCCATATGTTCTATGAATCCTGCAAGGAGCAATTCCTGAGTGCAGAGTCAGGAGTAATCCCTGAACACTGACATATGTGACTCAAAAAACAAAACTTTAAAAAAAACTAAAAAGAAATCTTAAATGTCAACTGATTTTAAAGCTGATACATTTGTCCTTTAAATTGACATACCACAACATATTTAACCAATATCTTCTTATAAAGATTTAGGCCATCACCTTATCAAGTTAAACAAAGCAGTTCCCAAATTCTTGCAATATGTATAAGTGGTAATTATGAACAATGCTTGTATATATTCTTTCTTAATTAGGTTCCTAGTGTGTAGAGCCCTACTCAAAAATGAAGAATTGAAGCTTTTTTCTGTGTGCAAAGGTGATTGAACATCCAGAGATCAGGATGGTCCTTCCTACCACCCAACTGTGCAGACAAGAGGACCTAAGGAAAGTGAGAGGAGTCATCAGAAAGGCGAGTCTGAGGGAACCCTTGCCAATGAGCCTCTCCTTGTCTGTTGTGGGACACAAGGGACACTGCTACATGTCATTTGAAATAGTGATGAGGATTTCCTTTCACCAAGAGTGAGTTTGAAACAGGTCCCAAAATTAGCAGGCCACGTGTGCTACAGACCTGTCAGCTAACAAGAGATGTCAAAACGAATTTCTTCCTAGGGACACATGATCATTATTGCTACTCTCCCTGGGAACACCATTCATAGCAACTTAAATAAAATGCCAGGTAGTTATTACTCTAGACCAAATCTTTTTATTAAAGGATCACAGAAACACCATCTTCTAATGAAATCAGTGCACCTATAGACCTCTAATATACTGAAAGGGAATCAGGGGATGAAAT